>JAVTVY010043710.1:0-20050 GCA_036873755.1 Hanleya hanleyi
TTTATTTTATTTTTTTCATTTTTTGCTTGTAAATATTTCCCCTGGTTGATGAGAAACTTTCTGGAACTGGTAAAAATTTGATATGCAAATGAGGTATTGGTGAGTTAATTAGATAGACAAATAAGGATATTTAGGATTCTGATATCTTTGCAGTCCATGAACTTGTGTAAGGAGGTGTGTTAGTTGAAAAGAATTTTTAATAAATATGAAACGCATAAACCTTTGTTACTCCATATTCTTTAATAAGATATCATAACCCGTGCAATTTCCAAAATAAAGCCCTTTGTAACCTGTTGATATGAGAACCGTATTTCTATAAATGCTTAGAACTTTTTAGAACTAGTTTTCATGATGCTATAAAAGCAATATTACAAATAAAGAGATTAGACTTATAATAGATTTGTGACAATTCCAGTATAATCTTTATCTTGAGTATTTCGTGACATCACCAAATATCATTTGCAATAAATTCCATCAATAGCAGATTTAAACTTCAAACGCAATGTCTCTGTAACCGTGGCCTAAAAGTGGACCTAGAACATTGGGGTTCCCTTTTAAATTGCCGATACTAGTAATCAGAAAGATCAAAGCACAAAGTCACAGACGGGAATATAGGTATTATTATCATGTATGTAAAGGTAAAGTTGCAAGGGGTGAATGGATGTACAAAATTCTGAAGTCAGAAGTCAGAAGTCAGAAGTCAGAAGTCGGAAGTCAGAAGTCAGAAGTCAGAAGTCGGAAGTCAGAAGTCGGAAGTCAGAAATCGTAAATAATATTTGAATAATCGATAAATATAATAGCATCGCCTTGTCGCATTGATGCGTAAATTATCATACTATATTATTCGACCATGCTTTGGAAGTAATTGTGATCAGTTGAATAGAATTTAAAATATTTACGGGGGGGAAATGCCCCCTTGGACAGATCCCAAAAAGCCCAGCCCAGATAGGGTTAACCCAGAATATATTTTAAGTGTTAATGACTGGTATATTTTCGACCTGAATTTGTCAAAATTATCATAAATGTAAGCTTATTAGCCCTGTATTGGGTATTTGATCCATGCAAATTATCATATTTACATCAGTTATCAATACATGAAAAATCCGCTCCGTTTTATAAACAAAAGAGAGGGATCATGAGAACGAACCGGAAATCATGCGGTGGTCCACGTGCTGTGCACCTGTCGCCACCACTGAGACAAGACAGCATTATCCGACGATTAATGTGGAAAGTACGAAAGCCGAGAGGGTTCTTCAGAGTTTTACTTTTTTCCGACTTCTGACTTCCGACTTCTGACTTCCGACTTCCGACTTCCGACTTCTGACTTCCGACTTCCGACTTCTGACTTCTGACTTCTGACTTCCGACTTCCGACTTCTGACTTCAGTCTTAGGATTGTTTTGCTTTTATAATGCATTACATCTTAAATTATGAAACATGGAATGACAGAATACCATTATTATGAAATCTTGTGCTTGAAAAACTGATTGCATGCACTTTTAATAATCAGATAACCATTGAAGTTTATCTGCAGTTATGTTCTGATTATTAAAATGCGATAACTTCTAATGTAAATCGAAATACCTTATGTCACAAGTCGAAGGCGCCTCAATTACATAATATAATAGCACAATTCTATTCAACTGATCATAATTACTTCCGAAATATTATAAATAAATATATAAATATACATTTCTCCTGGTTGATGAGAAGCTTTCTGGAACTGGACAAAATTTGATATGCAAATAAGCTATTGGTGAGTTGATTAGACAGACAAATACGAATATTTTAGATTCTGATACCTTTGCAGTCCATTACATGTAACTTGTGTAAGGATGTGTGTTAGTTGAAATGAATTTTTAATAAATATGAATCGCACGAGTACTCCTTTGTTACTTCATATTTGTTAATAAGATATCATAATCCGTGCAGTTTCCAAAATAAAGTCCTTTATAATCTGTTGATATGTCATGAGAACCGTATTTCTATAAATTCTTATAACTTTTTAGAACTAGTTTTCATGATGCTGTAAATAAGCAATATTACAAAGAAAGACATTAGACTTATCGCTTTGTGACAATTCCAGTATAATCTAGCCATTATCTTGAGTTAATTTGATGACTTCCCCAAATACCATTTGCAATAAATTACATCATTAGCAGATTTAAACTTCAAACCTAATGTCTCTCTAGCCGTGGCCTAAAACTGGACCTAGAACGTTGGGGTTCCCTTTTAAATTGCCAATACTATAATCAGAAAGACCAAAGCACAAAGTCACAGATAGAATTATAGGTATTATTATAATATATGTAAAGGTAAAGTTGCAAGGGGTGAATGAATGTCCAAAACTCTGAAGTCGGGAGCCAGAAGTCGGAAGTCGGAAGTTAGAAGTCAGAAGTCAGAAGTCGGAAGTCAGAAGTCAGAAGTCGGAAGTCGGAAGTCAGAAGTCAGAAGTCGGAAGTCAGAAGTCAGAAGTCAGAAGTCAGAAGTCTGAAGTCAGAAGTCGGAAGTCAAAATCAAAATAATAAACTTCAATGGTTATATGATTATTAAAAGTACATGCAATCAGCTTTTCAAGCACACGATGCCATAATAACGGTATTGTGTTATTCCATGTTTCATAATTTAAGATGTAATGCATTATAAAAGAAAACAAATCCAAGTCTGAAGTCGGAAGTCAGAAGTCGGAAGTCAGAAGTCAGAAGTCGGAAGTCAGAAGTCAGAAGTCAAAAAGTAAAACTCTGAAGAACCCTCTCGGCTTTCGTAGGAAAGGGCGCATTAAATGTGATTATTCGTAATGTATCAATTTGTGCAATTATATTATGTAATTGAGACGTCTTTGACTTGTGACATAGGGTATTTCGATTTACATTAGAAGTTATCGCATTTTAATAATCAGAACATAACTCAAGATAAAATTCAATGGTTATCTGATTATTATAAGTACATGCAAGCAGGTTTTTAAGCACAATATTCCATAATAATGGTGTTGTGTTATTCCATGCTTCATAATTTAAGATGTAATGCATTATAAATGAAAACAATCCTAAGTCTGAAGTCGGAAGTCAGAAGTCGGAAGTCGGAAGTCAGAAGTCAGAAGTCGGAAGTCGGAAGTCACAAGTCGGAAGTCAGAAGTCCCCTCTCGGCTTTCGTAAAAAGCCCATACTCATGCCGCAGCGGAATTAGCACAGAACTGGAACAGGCTGTTGTTTGTGTAGTCATGCTTTTGCTGGGGGCTGTGTGAATACTTCACAGTCTCCACATGAATAGCTGCAATAAAAGCGCGGCTGAGATATCAACGTCCGATTGTGTGGTGTGGAAGGAAGCTTTCCTGTGAAGTCATATCGCTGCTTGTATTCGCCAGACGTCGTCATTTTTCCAACCTCTTGCATATCGCACCAATTTAGACCTAGTTTGATATGGTATATTGACGTTTTGTCTGCAATAAAGATATATTATTATTATACCACGATTTTGCAGTCTTTTTTTATGGTGATTAGCACATCTCTACGAAAGCCGAGAGGGGACTTCTGACTTCCGACTTCTGACTTCTGACTTCCGACTTCCGACTTCTGACTTCCGACTTCCGACTTCCGACTTCCGACTTCCGACTTCTGACTTTCGACTTCTGACTTCCGACTTCAGACTTAGGATTTTTTTTTCTTTTATAATGCATTACATCTTACACATGTAAATTATGAAGCATGGAATAACACAGTATCATTATTATGGCATATTCTACTTAAAAACCTGCTTGCATGTACTTATAATAATCAGATAATCATTGAAGTTTATCTTGAGCTATGTTCTGATTATTAAAATGCGATTTCTAATGTAAATAGAAATGCCCTATGTCAAAAGTTAAAGGCGCCTTATTTACATAATATAATTGCACAATTTGATACCTTACGAATAATCACATTTAATGCGCCCTTTCCACATTAATCGTTGGACAATGCTGTCTTGTCCCAGTGGCGGCGAAAGGTGCACAGCACGTGGACCCCCGTGTGATCTCCGGTTCGTTCTCATGATCCCTCCCTTATGTTTATAACATGGAACGGGTTTTTCATGTATTGATAACTGATGTAAATATGATAATATGAATGGATCAAATATCCCAATACAGGACTAATAATCTTACATTTATGATAATTTTGACAACTTCAGGTCGAAAATATACCAGTCATTATCCATTAAAATATATTCTGGGTTAACCCTATCTGGCCTGTGCTTTTTGGGATCTGTCCAGGGGGCGGGGGGCATTTCGCCCCCCCACACTCCGAAAATATTTTTAAAAAATGTGGTAAGGTAATGTAAAGCATTATCGAATAATATAGTATGATAATTTACGCATCAATGCGACAAGGAGATGTCATTATATTTATCGATTATTCAAATATTATTTACGATTTTCTGCTTTCCTAGGACACACAAAATAACTAAACCTAATTTTGTCAAGCCCAAGCCAAATCATATCATAAGATCGTACCATTACTTCCAAATATAATTAACAAATAATATAAATATTGTTTGTATCAAGGCATTTTAATTCTCTCCCCTCCCTTCTCCAAAACTCTTCATAATTTTGATCACTTAAAGGGAAACTTAAATGGAAAATTAAAACTTCTGTGGGGGAGATATTTTGTTGCCATATATTTCTGAAATTGCCCCCATTGTTCTCAATTTTTATTTTATTTTTTCATTTTTTTTGCTTGTAAATATTTCCCCTGGTTGATGAGAAACTTTCTGGAACTGGTAAAAATTTGATATGCAAATGAGGTATTGGTGAGTTAATTAGATAGACAAATAAGGATATTTAGGATTCTGATATCTTTGCAGTCCATGAACTTGTTTAAGGAGGTGTGTTAGTTGAAATGAATTTTTAATAAATATGAAACGCATAGACCTTTGTTACTCCATATTCTTTAATAAGATATCATAACCCATGCAATTTCAAAATAAAGCCCTTTGTAACCTGTTGATATGAGAACCGTATTTCTATAAATGCTTAGAACTTTTTAGAACTAGTTTTCATGATGCTATAAATAAGCAATATTACAAATAATGAGATTAGACTTATAATAGATTTGTGACAATTCCAGTATAATCTAGCTCATTATCTTGAGTATTATCATTTGCAATAAATTCCATCAATAGCAGATTTAAACTTCAAACGCAATGTCTCTGTAACCGTGGCCTAAAAGTGGACCTAGAACATTGGGGTTCCCTTTTAAATTGCCGATACTAGTAATCAGAAAGATCAAAGCACAAAGTCACAGACGAAAATATAGGTATTATTATCATGTATGTAAAGGTAAAGTTGCAAGGGGTGAATGGATCTACAAAATTCTGAAGTCGGAAGTCAGAAGTCAGAAGTCGGAAGTCAGAAGTCGGAAGTCAGAAGTCAGAAGTCGGAAGTCGGAAGTCAGAAGTCGGAAGTCAGAAGTCGGAAGTCAGAAGTCGGAAGTCAGAAGTCGGAAGTCGGAAGTCAGAAGTCGGAAGTCGGAAGTCAGAAGTCAGAAGTCGGAAGTCAGAAGTCAGAAGTCGGAAGTCGGAAGTCAGAAGTCGGAAGTCAGAAGTCGGAAGTCAGAAGTCGGAAGTCGGAAGTCAGAAGTCGGAAGTCGGAAGTCAGAAGTCGGAAGTCAGAAGTCAGAAGTCGGAAGTCGGAAGTCAGAAGTCAAAATCAAAATAATCAAGTTTTGGAGAAGGGAGGAGAGAGAACTAAAATGCCTTGATACAAACAATATTTATCTTATTTGTTAATTATATTTGGGAGTAATGGTACGATCTCATGATATGATTTGGCTTGGGCTTGACAAAATTAGGTTTAGTTTTTTTGTGTCAGAAAATCGTAAATAATATTTGAATAATCGATAAATATAATGGCATCGCCTTGTCGCATTGATGCGTAAATTATCATACTATATTATTCGACCATGCTTTGGAAGTAATTGTGATCAGTTGAATAGAATTTAAAATATTTACGGGGGGGGGGGGGCGAAATGCCCCCTTGGACAGATCCCAAAAAGCCCAGGCCAGATAGGGTTAACCCAGAATATATTTTAAGTGTTAATGACTGGTATATTTTCGACCTGAATTTGTCAAAATTATCATAAATGTAAGCTTATTAGTCCTGTATTGGGTATTTGATCCATGCCTATTATCATATTTACATCAGTTATCAATACATGAAAAATCCGCTCCGTTTTATAAACAAAAGAGAGGGATCATGAGAACGAACCGGAGATCATGCGGTGGTCCACGTGCTGTGCACCTGTCGCCGCCACTGAGACAAGACAGCATTATCCGACGATTAATGTGGAAAGGGCGCATTAAATGTGATTATTCGTAATGTATCAATTTGTGCAATTATATTATGTAATTGAGACGCCTTTGACTTGTGACATAGGGTATTTCGATTTACATTAGAAGTTATCGCATTTTAATAATAAGAACATAACTCAAGATAAAATTCAATGGTTATCTGATTATTATAAGTACATGCAAGCAGGTTTTTAAGCACAATATTCCATAATAATGGTGTTGTGTTATTCCATGCTTCATAATTTAAGATGTAATGCATTATAAATGAAAAAAATCCTAAGTCTGAAGTCGGAAGTCAGAAGTCAGAAGTCGGAAGTCAGAAGTCAGAAGTTGGAAGTCGGAAGTCAGAAGTCAGAAGTCAGAAGTCGGAAGTCAGAAGTCAGAAGTCGGAAGTCAGAAGTCAGAAGTCGGAAGTCGGAAGTCAGAAGTCCCCTCTCGGCTTTCGTACATCTCTCATATTACATGAATTGAACATGTACGTAAGTGATATATGTCTACATGGACAGTGCACATGTACCGTATATACTAGATAGTAGACAAAAATGTATTAAAGAAATTGGCAACTGAGAAATACGTGTCGGACAGTGATGGCTCGGAAATATAAATAGAAGAAACTTGTAAAAATAATGTAAATAAAGAACATAGATGTAGATATAATGTGTACACATCCAGATCTCCACATCCACGTCTATATTACATTACAACCGTCTGGTCCGTCATTCATAATTCAGCCGTTGTCCATTAAAGAATACCCGCGTCCATAATCCAAAGACCTATTCCATATAACAGCAATAACACCAAATTCAAATTGACAATCATAGTATATATATTTTCATCATTTAGAAAGTGATCGTATAGTTCAGTATTTTCGTTATTTTGGGATTACACTGTCTTAGAATAGCACAGATTCCAGTGCTGAAAAATTGGTCAAGTCTCATCCAGGATTCGAACCAGCGACCCCAGAGTCAGGCACCTAATCACCAGCACTGTATGTCGGTGATCTAATCATAGTATACATAAACATAGGCTACTTTCCTGCAAGAGAGAAGCAGTCAACAGTTATCAATGATGCCGGCAAGACATCATGATATTCCAAAAATATCAAATCCGTATCGCTGAATATCGAGACATCATGATGTTTCAAAAATATCAAATCCGTATCGCTGAATACCGCTATATCCACATCTACATATCCACATCTGCATATCCACACTTGTACATCCACATCTACAGATCTATATCTTTATATCCACATCTACAAATTCACGTTTACTTTGTATATGAGTATTAAAATTCATATATATTTATAAATGAACATTTAAAACATACGAATTATGTTTTAATTAATTAA
Organism: Hanleya hanleyi; assembly: GCA_036873755.1. Classification (NCBI taxonomy): domain Eukaryota; kingdom Metazoa; phylum Mollusca; class Polyplacophora; order Lepidopleurida; family Hanleyidae; genus Hanleya; species Hanleya hanleyi. Next base: position 7,675 of record JAVTVY010043710.1, read on the forward strand.
AAAGTATGCACTTTGCAGTAATCTCTCTATGGTGATTAGTATACCATATCTTCTCTATTGTATAGCCGTTTCCTTTCTTCCTATGTTCATATTAGAAAGTGTTAAAATTTTCCCAAATTCTCCACTACTGAATATTTAAGCTTACTTGATTTTTGATGACGTCATTTTTACGTAACTAGTGTGCCTGATTAATTCTGTTTGTCTACAGAAGCGAGGTGGTTGACGTCCGCTCTTCTGATGAAATACGCTTATCGAAACTAAAGGCACAGACATCTGGTCACTACGCCACTCGAAAAATGTCCCACCAATGTGAACTTCAAATCACCTTCCATACACTCCTGCCTCGTGGACGGTGGGCGTGGTTTTGAGGTCTGGGTGTCGAAAGTTGGGTCTCTATACATACACTGTATATATCCCAGTAGAAACCAGAAATAATGCATTAATCCCCAGAAAAGAATAATCGAATTGTCACTATATTACTCCCGCTATCACACTAAAATATCAGTCTCCATTGACATGTTTGCAGGGCGACTCAAATCCAATTGGAGCAGTGACGGGAGTATATCTTATCCGTATTCAAACAGTTTGTGTGCTGATTGATCTGCTAATCTGATTGATACTTTAATGGTATGAATGTATTCTGATTTCGTATAATCCAGAGTGACGTATATATTTATCGTTGGCAATAGTAAGACTATCGGGTCCGCCCATGTAGGCCTCAGTACGCGAAGCTTTCGTGCAAGACTTTGCGAAAGTTCTTACAATCGTGTTATTGTAACTACTGTGCAATCATAAGGCGACCATACTGTCAAACCAGCATAGCATAATCGCCTTCAGGGTGGCCACAGTGATCCCTTGAGGAGGTTCGATTAATTGTACCAGGGTTGACTTTCCGGATGAGCGACAGTGGGGGTCATTTCGAAGGATTTATTATGTTAGAAGGAAATTTTCCTCCTGTTTCCTATTTTCGTGTTTGTAGTATTGGCGTTTTATAAACAACAGGTGAAGAAACGTGATTATCAAAATAACGAATAATAATACCCCTGTTGGGACGAATGGGCTAACCAGACTGCTCGTTGAACCTATCAAAGCAAAGCATCATAGTATTGGTGGAAATAATCATCATGGCAAGACTTTTCATTGCAGCCTATCGGCACACTCGACTGTCCGCAGATAAGTTGCTACATCTGTAATAAGCAAGGACACATACGTAGGAATTGCCCTCTGCGTAGCCCACCTGAATTAGTTAGCCTCAGTGATCCTGCTGGGCACGTGGTACAGTTTACTTTTATAGTTATTGACCTCACGGCGTCTCGCTACCGGGGTGGATTTGGGCAGCTCCGGATGAGGTTGGGTCAGTACCAGAGACTGTTGTGGTGTATTCTTTATTGCCTAATTCACAGCCAAAATTCAAAGATTAAAACTGCAAATGCTGCCATTATTTCGAATTCAGTTGAAGGGTGCATTTCAGGGTATGCTCAGTACGGGAATGTTAATTAGAAAGGTCACACTTTCTGTTTTCATTACTACTGGAACATAGTGATGGTGCTCCTGGTTGATGATCTGTTACTAAATTGTCAACTTTCTGAAGGGGTGCAATAGGGTTGATGGCTGAGCGGTTACGCGATGTGTGCCGGAAAACTGATTTGATGTAGTGGTTTGCTCTTCGATCCGATGTTGAGGTTTGTTGTGTTGATGGGCATTGTACGGGGCATTTTTTTGTTGGTTTGAGGAATTGAAGAAGTATAAAATATTTGACAATAAAAATATGATTTCTGTTGGGAAACGTTTGTTGGAGAACTATGTGCTTTGTAAAATCGTGTGAATGTTTTTAATGCTAACACTGTTGCTGTATGTCCATCTTCGCCATCTTGGATTTCAGATACAAAGTTATGTTCTTTAGAACTTCAAGGGTCATGCAAATACGTAGGCTTAAACAGACCCTATTATAATAAGACATAATCCGCGAAGAATCAGTTTCTTTATGGTTCACTCTGTCCACAGGCTCATGACATGGTGAGTCACGTATATGAAACGTTCATAAAGTTAGACCGCGGTTCGCAGTCTGCAGATCGTTATTCGAGGGGACCAGCAATTATTTCTTCAGATATGGAAATCTGTATTTTTTTATTATGACTACTTCGATCTCCAAACTTTGCATAGCAAGAGAGAATGTCATGCTCTATATCTTTGCATATTCATATCCCAAATCTGACGCCAGGGGGCGCTGCTATGAGTCGCTGATTGACTGGTCACCGCGAGTAACGAACTGCGAACTGCGAACTGCGAACCGTGGTCTAACTTTATGAACGTGTATATGAAGGCTCTTCCCACTTCCCTTATATGTGTTGTAATTTTTTCCTGTATATGGCGAGATTCTGCTGGTGGACGTTTGGTCCCCGAGGCCCGCCCCCTGTACAGACCTTTTGGTCTTTGATATATGTTGGCACTTGTGGGAAGTTGATGCTGGGTCGACATCGGGCATTACAGACTAGTTTTTTGTGTTAAATGCCGTCATTTACATCTGACGACGATACAACTCATCAATCTCCAATGTACGAGTTGTCACAGCGAAACAGCTCACCAATTACCAGTATACGAGTTGTCAGAGCATTTCCATCATAGCTCTCTAGATTTGTATCTAATACCACTTATGCCGGTGCTAGGGGCCGTGTGGTCATATTATCCAAGTTGCCGCATGAACAGGTACAATAAAAGCGTACCTGAGATACAACACATATCACGAATCGTTAGATTCTTGGTATGTGCTTTAGAATAGGTTAACCAGAAGACTATTCTGTGAAGTCATGTGACGCAGTCAGTATGTCGGCACCTCTTCCCACTTCCCTTATATGTGTTGTAATAGAATGGTCCTAATGTACGGTTCTGATTTAGCCTCGATCATTATTGTTAAAAGGAAGCGAACGCCGAAAACTGATTATGTTTACCTACTCTTGTAAAGTGACCGATTGTGTAGATGTATATACGAACCTTGGAACTTGTAATGGTACCGAATGGAGAAATTAAGCAGACAATATCTTCGTCTCTGATGGTCTCGTTCAACTTTTTCACCTTAACCCTCTCTGTACCGGCATTTTTATCAGTTTCAAGCTGGTATCAACACTGTCATGAACATGAATGAAGCGAATATATGCTTATCATCGCCAACATAGTTTCAAAGATGATACTCCAAGCTTTCGAACAAGATATAATATGATGAAAATATTTATCTAGAAACGCTTTATTTTTTATGCCAACGACAGGCAATCACTGAACTACATTTCTATCGTACAATTTACCGATACGGTACAGAGAGTGTTAATGTTAACCCTACCTGGCCTGGGGGGGGGGTGCACTCTCCGCCCCCTGTTGTTTTTTGCTCCTATCTCCGGAACGACAACAAATTGAGAGCTGAAACTCCGTGACTTTGTATATTATCATATTAGGTCATTTTTGAGTCTATTTGCATGATCCCCCGAGCAGAGGATCATGGGTAAATTCAAAATGGCGGCCAAGCGCGGTATCAGAAAAGTGTTGTTTCGTCAGATTTCTAAAAATTTCTAAACGTTTTGCTTTTCTGCATGGAAAAGTGGGTAAAACATATTTTATTTCATATCAAATTATCATTTACTTTTTTATCATGCAATATTTGCGAGGAAAAAAAAGAAGAAAAAAATCGGAAATTCTGACCGAGAAATCGTCCAAAAATGCTCTTTCTGGAAATGACGTCACTGTGACCTCATCATGGCGGCCATCTGGGATTTTTTACATTTTCTTGTAGAGCTTGACCCAAAGGTATAGTGTGATAAGTTTCAGCCCCCTAGCCTTCGCGATAGCGAAAATACACAGGGGGTGGATCGCCGATCGTCCCCCCCCACACAGGCTGCGGTACACCCCAAATCGCCCAGGCCAGGTAAGGATAACGTCAATGGAAACAAAGGTTCCCTCTACGCCACTCTCTGAACTTTTTAGAAAATCATGTAGGGGTCTGCTTGGACTCGCCCTCTCTGTCTCGGGAGCTGGCGTTGTTAGAATCTGGAAGTAAGTAGTATGTATTCCGTAGGAAACCTCGCATTCGGAAGGTGTTTTGAGAGGCACTGGTGATGTAGACATGAGGCTTTGATGCGGGAGAAAATGGGATACCAATATACCGGTTGTACGCCGACTTAAATAGCCTGGCGCGCTTTGAGACTTCTGAGTCCGGGAATCCGAACTCCACTCCTGTCTCAAAGCAAGCATACAAATTTCCAGATTCGGATCACGGGCCGGAACGGAACTACGGGCTCCAGCGTTTGGATTGAGCAGTTTGAGAAATTGGGTGGGTGAGGGAAAAAGAAAGCTTTCCATGAGTGATTGAGTGATTGGTGAGTGAGAGGGAGAGTGAATATACGTATAACGTATGTGATGTATAACGTATGTGATGCACTGAAGTTAGTATGTAACCAACATTTGAAAGCGCACCATGTTAAGCAATCGTTCCTCGCGATAGTAAATCGCATTACTTCGAATCTACCGAGATCATCGCCTTTGCCGACATGAAGGCCGCGGACAAGGAAAATATAAAAATCATTCGAACATATTTACCGACTGGGTCATTATCGGAATCTGCCTGTCCGTCATCTATTTGATAATTTTTTCCCCCTCGATTGATAGTATATGGATGCGCCTTGAAATGTCGATACTTCGTGCTGTCCACCAACCAGTTCGCAAGTCCGGGTCTTTGGGAGAGTAATTATCATCTGAAGATTAAATGCGAACGTTTCATTCGGCTATCAACAAGGAAATAGTGTATTCATAGGCGTGCTCAATGGTTATTTTGCGCACATTCTGAAAACGAGTTTTCTCCAAACTCTATATGATATCGACTACATGATAAGCTCTAGCTTTCAGCGATGCAGAATCGGTTTTCGCTGAAAGAGGAAAGAATAGGTAACACAATTTAATCCGTGAGAGACTAAGACTTTTCTATTCGAGTAAGCGAAAATTTCACCAAGCAGTAAATTGCAAATGGCTCTGGTGAGGTGGTAAGTGAGGAGCAGTCCATCATAGTGTGTCTGCCTTTCCTGTTCACAAACACACAGGGAACTGTCGGCTGACTTCAGTTTATACAAATGGGCATTTAGGTGACTGTGCCCAGCTATTGACGGGAGGAACCTCATTTCACTGTTAATGCTAAAGGTGGATACAAATATGCGCTTTGGTACACTTGGACAAATTTAATATTCTACCAGTGTCTGACTGATCCCAGGATCTTTGCCACTTTTCCGAATAGGTCTTGTCATTAACTCCAACAATCAGTTTATCCAGCTCCGACACATTCGCCCAGATGCTATAGATGAGTTCCCGATGACAGGGGTATATCCCACTGGAGTCAATGTCAGTCATTGCAGTCTTACAGTCCGAGAAGATGTTCGCCGTGATCGCTTATGCTATAATCTGAAACGGTCCTCTTTATCACCACTGGCAGAGATTGAATGCCCTCCATATAACACACCGCTGTGGCATAATAACGACCTGGGTTAGGAGCCGCCGATCCACCAATTAATATCAGAGGACGTTATGAAAATGTTCATGTGATGCACTGACTTGCTCATTCGTTCTAGTTTTGGAGGAGCCAGGATTTATAGCGACACTGTAAATAACAGGGCTGCTAATCTTCAGTTTTTTAATGGACATGGCGACATCAGACTCTAGCCTCTTGACAAATTCCGTACCTGTAAAGATCCTAAGGCCCATTTTAAGTATAAGGATAAGTGTCTGCGTACGACGGTGCTCATTGAACGCTGAGTCGTTGAGGAGCTCATCCACAAGTACCAACTAAACGTCATTATCCGGCCTCCTACAGATTCTAGTGAAATCCTATAAGACTTAATGGGAACGGTGTATGTGATGATTTCGAGGGAACGCGTAGGAGTGGAGTGAAAGGCACCACTGGCTCGGGCTAGTGCCTGCCTCTTTACACAGACCACTTCCCAACACCACACTGGATACGTTCTTTCAAGATGTGATCTGACTAGGCAACAATACAGGTACAAGGTCTCTATAGAGACCTCTATCTCTATAGATGTGTTGTGCAGGATAGAGCTGATCCCATGAAGTGCACCGAGTGCTCCACTGCAGATGTACTCCACATGGTCCTTGCATGCTAGGGATTGATGTTAAGGATTGATCGAGACACTTCTTACATTGGACTTGTTCGAGTCTCCTACCATCAATAATGATGTTGTGCCTGTGATATACAGCATCTGATTTTGGCATACTGATTAACATAAGCAATGTCCGGCAAAAGAGAGAATCAGTCTCAGCTCCACCTGCAGGAGAGTGCAGGCCTCCTGCACAATAATATGTGTATTCCGTATTGTGAGATCGTCTGCATATACACTGTAGAAACCTAAGTTTCTGGTCACCTTGCGTATATAGAATAACCGGAGCGATTACATTACCTTGAGGGACACTACTACTGTCTAGATCTAGTCAGATTTGGAGTCAACTACTTGATTTCGTACCAGTCTGTTCTCCAAGAAGAAGATGACTTACAGAAGCAGCTTTTCCCTGAGGCCTTCATGAAGAGCTTGTAAATGACCCCCTGCCTCCAGACATTATCTAAAGCTCCCACCAGTTCGACGAAGCATGCCACAGTGTGCTGATCCGACTGGAAGCCCTTGGTTACGGACAGCGTATAATATTGCATAGCTTGAATAATGCAGTGATCCTTCCTGTATGCGTATTGAAAGGGGTTATACAATGGTTTGTCTTCCATCGATGCCCTAAAGCGATTTGAAATTGTTCGTTCGTAATATTTTCCCAGAACATTTGACAGACTAATACCCCTGTAAGCCTTAGCTATGCTGTAATCAGGCTTGTATATCCTGTTTTCTTTTTTCCAGCAGATTGGTACATGACCTTGATGCCAGCATTGTTGATAAGTATGGTGAATGGCCATGATTAGGTTTTGGCCACCCTTCTTCAGCAAAATGGGTAGTATCCTGTCTGAACCTGGCGCAAATGAAGCCTTCATCCTTTATGCGATCACATGCGATCACGTAAACCCAGTTTTGTCCGTATACTCATAGCCGTGAGAATGTATCAAGGTACTACAGTGTTTACTTCAGTACACTTCGCCTCGTCGAGCAAGCTTCGAGTCCCAGTGTCACTGGTGTCTCAGTGAGAACTGCAGAAATCTTAGTATCCTCGAACACCAGAGTGTTGTGCTTACTTTGCAGAGGCTGGACACCACCTTTGTCCTGGTCACCAAGCTCAACTTCCCACACATATCTTCCCAGTTTGCCTATTCGTCTGTATGGTAGGCCTCAGTGAACGTCTTTTCACAGGCTTTTTATACATATCGAAATTTCTAGGATCCCCTTTCAGCCTATATTTCTTCGCCTTGATCAACAAATATTTGAACGAAGTAAAAACTCTTAAAGTGGCCACAGACAGATTTCTGAGGTATGGTGTTACTGGCACACTCGAAAATCTGGTTTGTCAGCACATATGTCGGCACAATTTGTGGCAAAATTCACAAGAGATTTCCTTTTTCCAGCGTGGCCAATCCGTGTTTCTTAAATCCAATTTTCTCACTACAGAGTTACTGGGAATGGGGAAATAGATCGAGGTGGTCACTGTTGAGCAGGGCGTAGAGAAAGACAAACCATTTGCCGTTGAGGCTCTCGGCCAAACTAAAATCTGAGGCGCTGATTATACGATTTACTTCTCTGGTAGATCTACCATTGTTCAGGATGCACATATCTTGTTTGGCACACATGTCCAGTAGCTTTCGACCCATAAACCATTCTTTTCCCACTATATTCCTAGAGTTGAAATCGCCCAGTAGCATCAAATTAGTGCTCGGGTCTGTGGTGGTTAGAACAGAATCTAGCAGATCTCGGTGTTTGTCCTTATTTGGAGGTATATAACCTGAGGCGATAAGTAGAGGTTTGCCCATGTACCCGGTTTTTCAGATCCCTTCGTGGAGCAGGTATATAAAATGAGGCGATAAGTAGAGGTTTGCCCATGTACCCAGCGTTTCAGATCCCTCCGCGGAACATTTTTTTTTTACATTTTTGTGAAATATTGCCACTCCTCCATGTGTCTCCAATTCTGCGCTTGAATTGAGACTGGAAACTTGCATTTTTTAGACTAGATATATCCTTGACCTCCCAGGTCTTAGACACACAGATGATATATCATTAAAAATATCTGCGAAATTTGGCAACACAATATATCAACACCATACTGGTATTCCAATGGGTACTAATTGTGCACCCCTGCTGGCTGACCTATATCTGTTCTCTTATGAATATGACTATATGCAGGCGCTTACAAAAACCGATCCATTCAAAGCCCGTTCCTTCTCATTCGCCAAACGCTATATAGACGATCTTCTCGCTGTGGATAATTGCTATATAAATGACACAGTGAAGGATATATATCCACCTTCACTGGATTTGAAGGAAACTACAGATAGCCCTACAGGCACATCATATTTAGACCTATATCTCTATAAAAATGAAGCGGGCCTTCTCTCTCGTTGACTGTATGACAAAAGAGATGATTACAATTTCGACATCGTAAACTATATCGCATGCTGATATCAAAATACGAGCGTAGCGTGCAAGATCTATGGCGTTACGTTTCGTAAATTGTGTCTAATTCCGCTTAACCTGGATGAACCCATGCACTTCAAGATCCTCATGGTACTCATATGAACAGTCACAATCAAAGCGTGACTGAGATACATCATTCTTTAGATGACGACTTTACAACGAATATTATGGATTAAGAATACTTATCAGCGATACGGATTTGATATTTTTGGAAGATCATTATGTCTTGCCGGCATCATTGAAAACTGTTGACCGCTTCTCTCTTGCAGGAAACAAGCCTACGTTTATGTATACTATGATTGTCTTTTTGAATTTGGTGCTAATACTGTTATATGGAATATGGAATAGGTCTTTGGATTATGGACGCGGATATTCTCTAATGGACGACGGCTGGATCATGAATGAAGGACTAGACGCTTGTAATTGCCAATCTCGAGAGGTTGACATTGACATATTTAATATGTCTCTGCTTCTTGTAGCGTTTTCTCTGTTTACTAGATAAACGTCTTGTCTTCATTCTGTCCATAATGAGTTAGAACGAAGCAGTTGATATGTGGCGTTTGTTATAGAATATCAGGATACTAATCATCTCAATCAATGTCGCGTGGACTTAGACTCAGGGGATACCAACAGAGTGAAATCGAGAAAGCACTCATGGAAGTTGAACACTCTGAGAGATCGAAACTTCTACACAGAACCAAGCACAAGCAGACTCAACCGGTATTTGTCAAGCCGACGGGATTCATTACAACATTCCAACCCGGATCACGCAGCTGATAAAAATTATTTTAAAATACTGGCATATAATACAGACTGACTCCAAAACCAGCCGACTATTCCAACATCATCCGATGTATACAGAAGAGGACGGAATTTAAAAGAACTCCTACGAAAATCTGAGATCTAATAGCTGTACGGCGAACAGAATGCTGACGCGATTGGCACCTGTGAGGCTTGTATCATATATAGATAACTATACTTGACTGAGGCGTGACCCCTGACGAGAAATATGCCTGGGATGATATACATAAGTTATATTCTCGAAAGATTTCGAAACACTGGCTTTGAGGTACATTAGTACACATCTATGAAAATGCGCTAGCATACTCATATATACGTAAAACTCGGGCTACTGTAGGGTCAGGACACACCGATAAAGTGGGATCTTCTCATACAAATTGGCCGATAATACTAAATTTATGTCAGGTAAATGAAGTTTAGCAGCTTTTTTATTAGAAACACTAATGTTTTAATACATTAGAATGATTAGCGATTACCATCTATCACATTCATCGCAAATATTTTGTCCCGTTCTGCCTCTTTCACAAAAAGCTCAAATTTAACCAATTTCTTGAAAATGGGGGTGGGGTAATATTCTCAGTCATTGCTCGGTTACACGAACCTATTGTCCGATCATTCCAATTTTGAGGGGAAGCGCAGTTGTTTGCGCAAATTTAGATATCCTGATAAGATAGTTTGGTTGCTTAGAGAACATACTGTAGTAAATTTACTAAAATTTGAAAAATCAAACATGCAGGAAAAATCTCCATTTTCTGAACGTTTTCTTACATTGCATTTAGTAAATACATTAGAACACTCTGAACTGTTCACACCTTTTAACCACGCCTAGTGGCTATAAAAAGACGCAGTACGCGATAGTCAGAGTAAACATGCATCACAGTTATGAATGATTTGATGAAACTAGTAGTTTTTGGCAAATCCCCGCACCGACAACTCATGCACACACCTGTAAGCTGACAACCGGTCAGAAAAGATGCACAGTGATCCTATTTATGCAATAGAAATGGTTGTACGTATGCAGGAGAAAATGTTTACAGGGCGCTAAACTTTCACATTGGGCCATCTGACTATGTGTGGTCATGGCAGTTTTTGTTTGACTGTCGTGTGCCGGAAAACTGGAATTGCTGTTTGGATCCATAAACTGTTGAGCTCGCTTAGCTTTTTTTCTGTTATTGCCAAGTTTATTTTCTGTTGTGTCTTACTTGCAAATTATATTGCTATTCACTAGTTTTGCATCAGAATGAGCACTAATTGTGTTATTATTCACTGATTGTGCATCACTCTGAGCACCATTTACAGACTCCTTATGCTTCAGTCTTTTGCTGCGTATGACCTCATTAGAAAAGTTGGTTGTGCTCTTAGGGTTAATAGGGGAATGCTATGGTAATCATGAATGCGAGCGGCAGACACAGTGAACCAGGCTGTAACGTAGTGCATGCATAAGCTCAGGAATATTGTTGTTGTTCATGTTGTTGTTGCTTCAGTCGTCATTATTAAATTACAAGTTCCTTTATAGCGACGAAGAAAAACCAGTTCAACACTCCCGATTAGAGTTTTCAGGAGTAGTAAATTAGTTGCTGTTAATAGCACCGTGCGTTGCTGCCAGAAACTGAAAATTTTAACCAACGAGGAAAACTGAGGAACTATGAAAGAGAAATAGCCGTCACCATCGAAACCGGAATCCCGGTGTGTAACGGACCTGCCGATTGACATATGCAGATATCTGTCCTCTGCTAAAACAAATGATCGATAAATTCGCGAAAATCTGTGCAAACGAACTTACCTGCAATGAGGGAGAATCCAGATTACGATGTGTGTGATCGTCGGTCAATATACAGATCCTGGAATGGACTAAAGATAGCGGTGGCCCTTTGAAAGCCGATTTTCGGCGGGTGTTTCTTGACGGACGTGGGTGCAGCGTTATTCTTGGCTAACAGGGAAGGCTGTTATCCATGGTTACGCTATGGAGTTTATTGACGTCCGACGGTGTTGTGACGTCCACCGAAATGCGCTGTTTTCTGATTTTCTAAAATGGATTTGGCCCTGCGGAGAAGACTGAACTCGCCTTGAGGGGTATGAATTCGAGCGCACAGCCGAATTCATGCTCTTGGACGTCAACTTTCAATGTGATAAGACATCGGGGCATACAGCTCGGGGCTGGAGGCTGCCGAACTTGGGCTTTACTATCGGAGTACACGTCAATGTCTTGTGGATGTGCCAACGAGCGGTTGAAACTTGGAGGGAAGTACATTCCGTACAGCAAATTCGGCAAGTATGGTTGTCACCGTGCAAGTCTAGCCAAAATAGTCTCTCTGCCACCAGGGATGGAAACACTTGTACCAGCTAGAGTCAACGACGAGAATTACGGATAAGCCCTATTCATGGTTGCTTTTGTGTGGATTATCGTGGTCTCAATAAAATCACCGAGAAGGATGTATACCCGTTGCCCAGGGCCGGCGAATCCTTAGACGCACAGGCTGAATCAACTTGATGGAGCACATTGTATGTGATGCCCGGATACTGACAAGTGAAATTGGCCTAATGTTTTTTACCATGGAGAGGTCAGTACCATTTGTGGCCCTTCGTGCTACACAACGCTCCGGGTACATTTGAGAGGCTCATGGGGGAAGTTTTGTCGGGTTTACAGTCCGAAGTGTGTCAAGTATATATAGATGACATTATTGTCTTGGCCGAGGTTTTGTTGAGACAATGGAACGATTGGAGGACGTATTTCGATGACTGAAGGATCGTGACCTTGAAATAAGCCCTCAAAATGCGTGATTGATGACCGAAAATTTGTGTATTTGGGACATGTCATATCGAAGGAAGGCGTTCCGACGAACCCCGAGAAGTGAAGACTGAACTCGCCCTGAGGGGTATAAATTCGAGCGCACAGCCAAATTCATGTTCTTGGATGTCAACTTTCAATGTGATAAGACATCGGGGCCCGGGTCGGAGAGTGCCGAACT
>JAVTVY010043711.1:0-20502 GCA_036873755.1 Hanleya hanleyi
CTATGTTAGAACATTACACAGGGGCGTGGTCACACTTCTGGTTATATAAGAACAGTACACAGGGACGCATTAACAGTGCTGGCTATAAGAGAACATTACAAAGGGACGTGTTAACAGTGCTGTCTATAAGAGAACATTACACAGGGACGTGTTAACAGTGTTGGCTATTTATTAACATTACACAGGGAAGTGGTAACACTTCTCGCTAAGCACATTACACAGGGGCGTGGTAACACTTCTGGCTTTCTTAGAACATTACACGGGGACGTGTTAACAGTGCTGGGTGTATGAGAACATTACACATGAACGTGTTAACAGTGCTGGCTATATGAGAACATTACACAGGGACGTGTTAACAGTGTTGGCTTTATGATAGCATTACACAGGGGCGAGGTAGCGCTTCTGTCTATATGAGAACATTACAAAGGAGGGTGGTAACCATGCTGACAGTAGTATAGAAAAGACCGATTGGGTCTGATTGACCTACTTATTTGTTCCCCCGGGTAAAATTTGTGGAGCATGTGTGGAGCTCTCGTCCAATCAGAAGCGAGTATTTCAAATTGACCAAAAAGCTACCTCCAGCACAGGAGAGTTCCAATTTTTCCAGGTCAAAAATAGTTCCATGTATTCATCCGCGGTGATGCGGTCTGGCAGCAATTTTGGCGGTGATGCGGTCGCGGGAAAAAGCTTCCACGGAGAAAAAGTAGTCCCTTGATAAAATGGTCCGATGGGGTCGAGTGAGGTATCAAAGTGAAGCTTATGTGAAGGGGCATCTAATGGGTTGGGTGTGGGATTGAAATATCGGCCTTCTGCGCATGCGCGGTGGCCTAAGGGTATGAAAATAGACGTTTTGGAGCTAGGGGAGCCCCTAATGGTCCAATGGGGTCGAGTGAGGTATCAAAGTGAAGCATTCATGAAGGGGCATCTAATGGACTGGGTGTGGGGTTGAAATATCGGCATTCTGCGCATGCGCGGTGGCCCAAGGGTATGAAAATAGCCGTGTTGGAGCTAGGGGAGCCCCTAATGGTCCAATGGGGACGAGTGAGGTATCAAAGTGAAGCCTAGGTGAAGGGGTACTTGATGGCTGGGTGGGTGTATGTAAAATTTTTCCTGAAAAAAAAAATACGGAACACGGACTTTATCGAAAAACCTGGGAAAACGCCTGTATGGGGTATGGGGGGTATATAGGTCGCCGGGCTTAACGGGGCTTGTCTATCAATAGAGTTATCTCCCCCTAGTTCCAGGGTGGGTGTATGTAAAATTTTTCCTGAAAAAATACGGAATACGGACTTTATCCCAAATTACGGGAAAATGCCTATATGGGGTATGGGGGGTATAGGACCATCCTGGGAAACCTACTTCTCGACATTTGCGGTATAGGTTGTGGGGTCTCGTTTTCTTAGTCTCGTCAAGACAAACATGATAAGAAGTGTCCCGGAGCGAAACGGTGAAATTTTTGAAAAAAGTCACCGAGCCCCATATAGTCCCATACTGGGGTATAGCATCAATGTTTGTCCCTCTGGGAAACGTACTTCTATACATTTGCGGTAGGGTTGTGGGGTATCGTTTTACTCGTCTCGTCATTTAGAACATGATAGGAAGTGTCCCCGTGCGAATCGGTGAAATTTTTGAAAAAAGTCACCGAGGCCTGGTTAGGCCCATAGGCCTATACTGCATGGCTATGGGTGTATAGGTCCATACGGGGTGGACATGTTGGAGTCTATGTGAGTCCCTAATGGTCCAATGGGGTCGAGTGAGGTCTTATTTTGAAGCTCTCGTGGAGGAGCACTTGACTACACTAATGGTTCGTCTGTGTTCAATAGTCTGCGCATGCGCAGCCTGGCCCGTAGTATAGAAAACAGGCATTTTGGGTGCTATGTAGGGGTGTGTTTGGGATAGAGATGGGCTATTCACGGTTCGAATGGGTCGTGTGAGGTGTCAAAGTGAAGCTTGTGTGGAGTAGAGTCAGAATGGTGTGTTTTTGAATGCAGGTCGCGTTAATCTGCGCATGCGCAGTTGGTTGTAGTAAGTAAAGTGGCCATTTTGGGGCAGTGAAGGAAGGTATTTGGGTCGAGATGGGCTATTCACGGTTCGAATGCGTCCTGGAAGGTGTCATGTTGTAGTTCTCAGGGTGTACATACCGATTTGAGGGATGTTCCCGTCATCTGTGACGTTATCAGTGACGTCATCGGTACGAGTAGTAGCGAAAGTGGCCATTTTCGGGCAGTGAAGGAAGGTATTTGGGGTCGAGATGGGCTATTCACGGTTCGAATGCGTCCTGGAAGGTGTCATTTTGTAGTTCTCGGGGTGTAGACCCTGATTTGAGGGATGTTCCCGTCATCTGTGACGTCATCGATGACGTCATCAGTAGGAGTAATAGCCAAAGTGTGCATTTTGGGGTAGTACAGGAAGGTATTTGGTGTAGAGATGGACCATCCCTTATCCGATTGTGTCGTGGGAGGTGTCATCTTGTAGTTTTCGGCGTGCAGACCTCGATTTGAGGGCTGTCCACAGCATCTGTGACGTCATTGGTGACGTCATCAGTAGGAGTAGTAGCGAAAGTGAGCATTTTGGGGCAGTGAAGGATGGTATTTGGTGTAGAGATGAACCATCTGCGGTGCGAATGCGTCATGGAGGTGTCATCTTGTAGCAACGCCCACCAACACCATTCTTAATGCTTCAACGCCCTGGTGAAATAGCTCAGAAGCTCTGATATTCCATGGAATTGTCACTAATTCTTCGAAATACAGTGATGCCCGTCAACGCCCGTCGTTACACCTTAACACTCTAACATAACGCCATGATATAGTCCGGAGAGAGAACAACAACAGCAACACGGATGACACATGAGAAAACAACAACAACAACATCAATTTTTTTTTCATATAGTTTATTCTCCCCAATGTTACATCATACCCACGCTGGGGGAGCCGCGTTGGGTATATTTACAATTCAAGAAGATTCTTGTCCAATCAGAGGCCACCATTTGCATCTGTCATATTCGTTCCTGTCCGTTAGATGTATTCTTGTCCAATCAGAAGTCTCCATTTCAGAAAGTTCCATCTTCGGCCATGTTCGCTCTGAACCGTTTATTCTAATCATCGTCGGGCAGGCCAGGATACCGTTGAGGCCACATATCCTCAGATCGTTGTTTGTGCATTCTGAGTATCTAGCAGTGCATGGGTGAATACTTTCATCCGATTGGGATGGTGGTCAGTTTAACCACGAAGAACGTAACATTGGTCACCCTCTCCACTTGCCATTTTGTGTTTTGTCGTTGTTGTCGTACCCATTCCAAACTATCCACGCTGTCCAGTTGCTTCAGCATCGTCTCCAGTGACGCACGATGGATAATGGTGAAAGGCTGGTCAAACACCCGGGTATTATTGCTGGGATAAAAGTAACGGAGCTGGTCTGTCTCTTTATGGCGAAGAATGTATCCAAAAGTGAGATTTAACTTGAAGGCTGTATCTTGGTCGTTGAAGATGGCTTCCACGTAGCTACGTAGACGGATGTTTTCTTCCAACCGGAAATTATATAAGTCCAATATCGGGCGATGACGGTGGAAGCAGTGTCGGATCATGGACCAATGGCGTCGATACATCTCACGCACTGGATGATCTTCGGGTAAGAGATCGCTGGGAATATCCACCGCATCTTCAAGAAAAGGTTCGATGTTTTCAGGCGTATGACTCGAAACCGTAACGGTGGAGTCCGGCTGGAAATCCAGGCTCTTGTGAACTGTGGGTATAGGCGGGCTCTCCGTCATTGCATCACCAGTGGCATTCTCCTCCCCGGGTTCATCTTCACTGGGTCTGACCTTTCGCGGCTCCTCTTCAGTAGGAAGTTGTCCCTCATGCCGTGGTGACGGACCATGAATCAAACGCTCATGCCGTTTTAACTCACTGGGTCGTTTGAAGAGTTGACCACAATCCTTACATTGTTCCGTCGCGCCCTCGTGGAATGAGCGTTCGTGGCGCAGTAAAGCATCTTCTCGATTAAATGACCGTGCGCAGGTTATGCAAGTATGTCGTGCACCGTTGTGGGCGGAGGCCTCGTGGCGTCGTAAATTGTTTGGACGAGTAAATGACTTCTGGCAAGTTGTGCAAGTGAACATCTCGGTGGTGAACAGAGTGTCTCATGAAACGGCAAGGCCGCTTCCCTTTTATAGCACACTAGCTGTTGGTCTATTTTTAGCACACTCAGTTCAACTACCTACCGGATGTAGGCTGTTTCTAATCGTCATCGGGCAGGTCAGGATACCGTTGAGGAAACATATCCTCAGATAGTTGTTTGCGCATTCTGAGTATCTTTCAGTGCATGGGTGAATACTTTCAGCCGATGGGGGTGGTGGGTCAGTTTAACCACGAAGAACGTAACATTGGTGACCCTCTCCACTATCCATTTGGTGTTGGGACGCTGTTCATAGGCCCATTCCAAGGGATCCACAGTGTCCAGTTGGGCCAGCATCGTCTCTAGCGACGCCCGATTGGTGATTGTGAAAGGATGGTCGTACACTGGGTTGATGGCACTGGAATAGAAATAGCACAATTCGCGCGTCATCTTATGGCATAAGATGTAGCCAAATGCTACATTTCATGTGAAGGACGTAGGTTGGTCATTGAAGATGGCTTCCACGTAGCTGCGTAGACGGGTGAGGTCGGTCAGTCGGCAATTGTACAAGTCCAATATAGGGCGATGACGGTGGAAGCAGTGTCGGATCATGGACCAATGGCGTCGATATATCTCACTCACTGGATGATCTCCGGATAAGAGATCGCTGGAAACATCCACCGCATCTTCCAGAAAATGTTCGTTGTTGTCAGGCGTATGACTGAAAACAGTAATGCTAGGAACCGGCTGGATATCTAGGCTCTTCTGAGCTGTGGGTATAGGCGGGCTCTCCGCGATCGCATCACCAGTGGCATTCTTCTTCCCGGGTTCATCTTCAGTGGATCTGTCCCTCCTGGGTGCCTCTTTAGTGGAAAGTTGTCCCTCATGCCATGGTGACGGACCATGAATCAAACGCTCATGCCGTTTTAACTGACTGGGTCGTCTGAAGAGTTGACCACATTCTTCGCATGGACGCTTGGGTGGCCCATGAATTGAACGTCCATGGCGCTGTAAATGATCTGGGCGCTGAAACGACAGTGTAGGCCTACATATCGTACAGCTATACCGGGCGGTTCCATCGTGCTTGGTAGCCTCATGGCGGCGCAAGTCGTGCCGGCGAGTGAACGATTTCGAGCACGTAGTACAAGTGAACATCTTGGTGATTGACAGAGTGTCTGATGAAACGGTCAGGCCGTTTCCTTTTTATAGCAAGCTAGCTGTTGATCTATTTTTAGCACCATCAGTTCAACTTGGACGTCAGCGACAAGAACCCGGATGTAGGCGCGGACGTCATTGACAAGAGCTCGGATGTACAAGAACCCGGATGTACCCGAATGTGAATGCGTCTGATGCGTGTGTGTGTGTGTGTGTGTATGCGTCTGTGTGTCTGTGCGTGTGTGCATGAGCCGAGTTCTAAGAGCCCCGGAGAGAGAACAACAACAACAACAAGGATGACACATGAGAGAGGGTCAATACATATGGACACATGTTCATTCCTATATTTAAAGACTCTACCACCACCGCACACCACCAACACCACCACCAACGCCACCAACGCCACCACCAACGCCACCAACGCCACCACCAACGCCACCAACGCCACCACCAACGCCACCAACGCCACCACCGGGCGTTGACGGGCGTCAACGCCCGGTGGTGGTGGTGGTGGTGGTGGTGGTGGTGGTGGTGGTAACCCGGTGTGGCAGAGCTCCGAGAGCTCCACGCCCGGTGGTGGTGGTGGGAACTCCCGTGTGGCAGAGCTCTTGGATCGGAGCTCTTGGAGCTCAACGCCTGTGGAGCTCAGATCTCGGAAGTGACATTTGCCTACGACCTCTGTGAGGTCACTTCCGCTTCCGTTCACGTGACCGGAACTGACCTTTGACCCCGGCGCGCAAAGGTTTCCACCGCGGTGGAAACCTTTACACCGCGCGCGCCGGGGTCAAAGGTCAGTTCAGGTCACGTGAACGGAAGCGGAAGTGACCTCACAGAGGTCGTATGCAAATGTCACTTCCGAGATCTGAGCTCCACAGGCGTTGAGCTCCAAGAGCTCCGATCCAAGAGCTCTGCCACACGGGAGTTCCCACCACCACCACCGGGCGTGGAGCTCTCGGAGCTCTTGGAGCTCTGCCACACCGGGGTTACCACCACCACCACCACCACCACCACCACCACCACCACCACCGGGCGTTGACCACGGCGCGCGCGGTGTAAAGGTTTCCACCGCAGTGGAAACCTTTGCGCGCCGGGGTCAAAGGTCAGTTCTGGTCACGTGAACGGAAGCGGAAGTGACCTCACAGAGGTCGTATGCAAATGTCACTTCCGAGATCTGAGCTCCACAGGCGTTGAGCTCCAAGAGCTCCGATCCAAGAGCTCTGCCACACGGGAGTTCCCACCGCCACCACCGGGCGTGGAGCTCTCGGAGCTCTCGGAGCTCTGCCACACCGGGGTTACCACCACCACCACCACCACCACCGGGCGTTGACGCCCGTCAACGCCCGGTGGTGGCGTTGGTGGCGTTGGTGGTGGCGTTGGTGGCGTTGGTGGTGGCGTTGGTGGCGTTGGTGGTGGTGTTGGTGGCGTTGGTGGTGGTGTTGGTGGTGTGCGGTGGTGGTAGAGTCTTTAAATATAGGAATGAACATGTGCCCATATGTATTGGTCCTCTCTCATGTGTCATCCTTGTTGTTGTTGTTGTTCTCTCTCGGGGGCTCTTAGAACTCGGCTCATGCACACACGCACACAGATACACAGACGCGTACACACACACACACACACACGCATCAGACGCATTCACATCCGGGTACATCCGGGTTCTTGTACATCCGAGCTCTTGTCAATGACATCCGCGCCGACATCCGGGTTCTTGTCGCTGACGTCCAAGTTGAACTGATGGTGCTAAAAATAGATCAACAGCTAGCTTGCTATAAAAATGAAACGGCCTGACCGTTTCATCAGACACTCTGTCAATCACCAAGATGTTCACTTGTACTACGTGCTCGAAATCGTTCACTCGCCGGCACGACTTGCGCCGCCATGAGGCTACCAAGCACGATGGAACCGCCCGGTATAGCTGTACGATATGTAGGCCTACACTGTCGTTTCAGCGCCCAGATCATTTACAGCGCCATGAACGTTCAATTCATGGGCCACCCAAGCGTCCATGCGAAGAATGTGGTCAACTCTTCAGACGACCCAGTCAGTTAAAACGGCATGAGCGTTTGATTCATGGTCCGTCACCATGGCATGAGGGACAACTTTCCACTAAAGAGGCACCCAGGAGGGACAGATCCACTGAAGATGAACCCGGGGAGAAGAACGCCACTAGTGATGTGATCACGGAGAGCCCGCCTATACCCACAGCTCAGAAGAGCCTAGATATCCAGCCGGTTCCTAGCATTACTGTTTTCAGTCATACGCCTGACAACAACGAACATTTTCTGGAAGATGCGGTGGATGTTCCCAGCGATCTCTTATCCGGAGATCATCCAGTGAGTGAGATATATCGACGCCATCGGTCCATGATCCGACACTGCTTCCACCGTCATCGCCCTATATTGGACTTGTACAATTTCCGACTGACCGACCTCGCCCGTCTACGCAGCTACGTGGAAGCCATCTTCAATGACCAACCTACGTCCTTCACATTAAATGTAGCATTTGGCTACATCTTATGCCATAAGATGACGCGCGAATTGTGCTATTTCTATTCCAGTGCCATCAACCCAGTGTACGACCATCCTTTCACAATCACCAATCGGGCGTCGCTAGAGACGATGCTGGCCCAACTGGGCACTGTGGATCCCTTGGAATGGGCCTATGAACAGCGTCCCAACACCAAATGGATAGTGGAGAGGGTCACCAATGTTACGTTCTTCGTGGTTAAACTGACCCACCACCCCCATCGGCTGAAAGTATTCACCCATGCACTGAAAGATACTCAGAATGCGCAAACAACTATCTGAGGATATGTTTCCTCAACGGTATCCTGACCTGCCCGATGACGATTAGAAACAGCCTACATCCGGTAGGTAGTTGAACTGAGTGTGCTAAAAATAGACCAACAGCTAGTGTGCTATAAAAGGGAAGCGGCCTTGCCGTTTCATGAGACACTCTGTTCACCACCAAGATGTTCACTTGCACAACTTGCCAGAAGTCATTTACTCGTCCAAACAATTTACGACGCCACGAGGCCTCCGCCCACAACGGTGCACGACATACTTGCATAACCTGCGCACGGTCATTTAATCGAGAAGATGCTTTACTGCGCCACGAACGCTCATTCCACGAGGGCGCGACGGAACAATGTAAGGATTGTGGTCAACTCTTCAAACAACCCAGTGAGTTAAAACGGCATGAGCGTTTGATTCATGGTCCGTCACCACGGCATGAGGAGCCGCGAAAGGTCAGACCCAGTGAAGATGAACCCGGTGAGGAGAATGCCACTGGTGATGCAATGACGGAGAGCCCGCCTATACCCACAGTTGAGAAGAGCCTGGATTTCCAGCCGGACTCCACCGTTACGGTTTCGAGTCATACGCCTGACAACATCGAACCTTTTCTTGAAGATGCGGTGGATATTCCCAGCGATCTCTTACCCGAAGATCATCCAGTGCGTGAGATGTATCGACGCCATTGTTCCATGATCCGACACTGCTTCCACCGTCATCGCCCGATATTGGACTTATATAATTTCCGGTTGGAAGAAAACATCCGTCTACGTAGCTACGTGGAAGCCATCTTCAACGACCAAGATACAGCCTTCAAGTTAAATCTCACTTTCGGATACATTCTTCGCCATAAAGAGACAGACCAGCTCCGTTACTTTTATCCCAGCAATAATACTCGGGTGTTTGACCAGCCTTTCACCATTATCCATCGTGCGTCACTGGAGACGATGCTGAAGGAACTGGACAGCGTGGATAGTTTGGAATGGGTACGACAACAACGACAAAACACAAAATGGCAAGTGGAGAGGGTGACCAATGTTATGTTCTTCGTGGTTAAACTGACCACCATCCCAATCGGATGAAAGTATTCACCCATGCACTGATAGATACTCAGAATGCACAAACAACGATCTGAGGATATGTGGCCTCAACGGTATCCTGGCCTGCCCGACGATGATTAGAATAAACGGTTCAGAGCGAACTTGGCCGAAGATGGAACTTTCTGAAATGGAGACTTCTGATTGGACAAGAATACATCTAACGCACAGGAACGAATATGAAACATGCAAATGGTGGCCTCTGATTGGACAAGAATCTTCTTGAATTGTAAATATACCCAACGCGGCTCCCCCAGCGTGGGTATGATGTAACATTGGGGAGAATAAACTATATGAAAAAAAAAAATTGTTGTTGTTGTTTTCTCATGTGTCATCCGTGTTGCTGTTGTTGTTCTCTCTCCGGACTATATCATGGCGTTATGTTAGAGTGTTAAGGTGTAACGACGGGCGTTGACGGGCATCACTGTATTTCGAAGAATTAGTGACAATTCCATGGAATATCAGAGCTTCTGAGCTATTTCACCAGGGCGTTGAAGCATTAAGAATGGTGTTGGTGGGCGTTGCTACAAGATGACACCTCCATGACGCATTCGCACCGCAGATGGTTCATCTCTACACCAAATACCATCCTTCACTGCCCCAAAATGCTCACTTTCGCTACTACTCCTACTGATGACGTCACCAATGACGTCACAGATGCTGTGGACAGCCCTCAAATCGAGGTGTGCACGCCGAAAACTACAAGATGACACCTCCCACGACACAATCGGATAAGGGATGGTCCATCTCTACACCAAATACCTTCCTGTACTACCCCAAAATGCACACTTTGGCTATTACTCCTACTGATGACGTCATCGATGACGTCACAGATGACGGGAACATCCCTCAAATCAAGGTCTACACCCCGAGAACTACAAAATGACACCTTCCAGGACGCATTCGAACCGTGAATAGCCCATCTCGACCCCAAATACCTTCCTTCACTGCCCGAAAATGGCCACTTTCGCTACTACTCGTACCGATGACGTCACTGATGACGTCACAGATGACGGGAACATCCCTCAAATCGGCATGTACACCCTGAGAACTACAACATGACACCTTCCCGGACGCATTCGAACCGTGAATAGCCCATCTCGACCCCAAATACCTTCCTTCACTGCCCCAAAATGGCCACTTTACTTACTACAACCAACGCGACTTGCATTCAAAAACACACCATTCTGACTCTACTCCACACAAGCTTCACTTTGACACCTCACACGACCCATTCGAATAGCCCATCTCTATCCCAAACACACCCCTACATAGCACCCAGAATGCCTGTTTTCTATACTACGGGCCAGGCTGCGCATGCGCAGACTATTGAACACAGACGAACCATTAGTGTAGTCAAGTGCTCCTCCACGAGAGCTTCAAAATAAGACCTCACTCGACCCCATTGGACCATTAGGGACTCACCTAGACTCCAACATGTCCATCCCGTATGGACCTATACACCCATAGCCATGCAGTATAGGCCTATGGGCCTAACCAGGCCTCGGTGACTTTTTTCAAAAATTTCACCGATTCGCACGGGGACACTTCCTATCATGTTCTAAATGACGAGACGAGTAAAACGAGACCCCACAACCCTACCGCAAATGTATAGAAGTACGTTTCCCAGAGGGACAAACATTGATGCTATACCCCAGTATGGGACTATATGGGGCTCGGTGACTTTTTTCAAAAATTTCACCGATTCGCACGGGGACACTTCTTATCATGTTCTAAATGACGAGACGAGTAAAACGAGACCCCACAACCCTACCGCAAATGTATAGAAGTACGTTTCCCAGGATGGTCCTATACCCCCCATACCCCATATAGGCATTTTCCCGTAATTTAGGATAAAGTCCGTATTCCGTATTTTTTCAGGAAAATTTTTACATACACCCACCCTGGAACTAGGGGGAGATAACTCTATAGATAGACAAGCCCCGTTAAGCCCGGCGACCTATATACCCCCCATACCCCATATAGGCGTTTTCCCAGGTTTTTCGATAAAGTCCGTGTTCCGTATTTTTTTTTTTTCAGGAAAAATTTTACATGCACCCACCCAGCCATCAAATACCCCTTCACCTAGGCTTCACTTTGATACCTCACTCGACCCCATTGGACCATTAGGGGCTCCCATAGCTCCAACACGGCTATTTTCATACCCTTGGGCCACCGCGCATGCGCAGAATGCCGATATTTCAACCCCACACCCAGTCCATCAGATGCCCCTTCACGAATGCTTCACTTTGATGCCTCATAGAACTCCATCGGCCCATTAGGGGCTCCCCTAGCTCCAAAACGGCTATTTTCATACCCTTAGGCCACCGCGCATGCGCAGAAGGCCGATATTTCAATCCCACACCCAACCCATTAGATGCCCCTTCACATAAGCTTCACTTTGATACCTCACTCGACCCCATCGGACCATTTTATCAAGGGACTACTTTTTCTCCGCGGAAGCTTTTTCACGAGACCGAATCACCGCCAAAATTGCTGCCAGACCGCATCACCGCGGATGAATACATGGAACTATTTTTGACCTGGAAAAATTGGAACTCTCCTGTGCTGGAGGTAGCTTTTTGGTCAATTTGAAATACTCGCTTCTGATTGGACGAGAGCTCTGTGACGGATTTGAAATACTCGCTTCTGATTGGTCGAGAGCTCCACACTTGCTCCACAAAAGTAGGTCAAAACGACCCAATTTACGGTTTACCTACTACTAACCCCTGAATATTTACATGATTTAATCAAGGTGAAAAATACTCAATATGATTTTAGATATCATAATCTTTTAGTAGTGCCCAAGACAAGAACTACGAAACATGGACTTCAAAGCTTCAGATATCAGGCTTCTAAAATTTGGAATGATTTGCCTGACAATGCCCGAACAGAAACTTCATTTAGTGATTTTAAAAGTATTCTGAAGATTTGGTGTGGAAATAAATGTAGGTGTATAATGTGCCAAAAGTGACGTCTAGCCTCGAAGAGTGATATTTCTAAAAGCTCAGCTTATACGTCATAATCTGTAATCTTATCTAATTTGTATATAATTAATATATTTAATATTTAACATGCTGTGCAATTTAGCAATCGGTAATGGCATATATATGTAACTTATATTTTTATAAAAGGAAAAAATACGCACATAAATTGTAAATGAGTTTTAAGCACAATGTCAATTTTATTGTCTGTATGAAATTCACGATTGTTTTTTATTGCATGTTGTTTTCGTTTAAGTCGGTATAAAAAGCTCAATAGAGCTTATGTTGTATTGTGGCAAACAAACCGACGTTAAATAAAGTTTATCTTATCTTATCTAACTCTTGGGTCCCCTTTTTCTGCCAGGGGGCGCTTTTGTAGGTATGACGTCACTTCCGGTCTGGGTGAATGGAGCGTGACCTGTGAACATGATAGGATATGTACTCTGTGAACATGATAGGATATGTACTGACCTGTCTGTGAGGTTTTTCCACAATGTCGTTCACCTCCGTGTCTTTTCGGATTGGGTATTCCCCGCCAGAATTTCGCTGTCGTCTGCTTGGGGTTGTCACGTGCCGAACACCTGGCTCCCCGAATTGCAGCATTGTTGCACATTCACTACAATGTTGCATTTCCCGCCAGAATTTCGCTGTCGTCTGCTTGGGGTTGTCACGTGCCGAACACCTGGCTCCCCGAATTGCAACATTGTTGCACGTTCGCTACAATGTTGCGAAGATGTCACGGAGATCACCGAAGAGACACGGAGATCCCCGAAGAGACACGGAGATCCCCGAAGGGGGCGAGAGGGGTCCCTAGTGTACCGATTGGGTCGTATGAGGTATCAATGTGAAGCATTCGTGAAGGGGCATCCGATGGGGTGGGTGTGGGGTTGAAATATCGTCATTCTGCGCATGCGCGGTAGACCAAGGGTATGGAAATAGACGTTTTGGGGTCTAGGGGAGCCACTAGTGGGTCGATGGAGTCGTATGAGGTATCAATGTGAAGCATTCGTGAAGGCGCATCCGACGGGCTGGGTGTGGGGTTGAAATATCGTCATTCTGCGCATGCGCGGTAGACCAAGGATATGGAAATAGACGTTTTGGGGTCTAGGTGGGTTCCTAATGGACCGATGGGGTCGAGTGAGGTATCAATGTGAAGCCTATGTGAGGGGCATCCCACTGGGTGGATGTGGGGTCGGAATATCGTCATTCTGCGCATGCGCAATAGAGAAAGGGTATGAAAATAGACGTTTTGGGATGTAGGTGAGCCACTAATGAGCCGATGGAGTTGTGAGGTATCAATGTGAAGCCTATGTGAGGGGGCATCCGATTGGACTAGTGTCTCAGCCGTTCTCCACATTCTGCGCATGCGCAGACAGGGAATTCTGGGAAAAGGGTGTGGAAATAGACGTGTTAGGGTTTAGGTGAGCCCCTAATGATCCTATGGTGTCGTATGAGGTCTTATTTTGAAGCTGTCGTGAGGGAACATCCCCCTGGGCTAGTGTGTCGTTCGTTGTCAATAGTCTGCGCATGCGCAGTCTGGCCGTAGTATAGAAATAGACGTGTTGAGGTTTAGGTGGGCCCCTATTGGGCCGATGGGATCGAGTGAGGTATCAATGTAAAGCAGTCGTGAGGGAGTATCCAACGGGCTGGGTGTGACGTGGAACTGACGTCATTCTGCGCATGCGCAGTAGAGAAAGTGTATGGAAATAGACATTTTGGCACCGACATGGGTCACTAAGGGTCCGATGGAGTGGTATGAGGTCTTATGTTGAAGCTCTTGTGAAGCAGCATCCGATTGGACTCGGGGTTCGTCCGTGTTCCAGGGTCTGCGCATGTGCAGTCTGGTCGTAGTATAGGAAGCAGGCATGTTGGGGGATGCTTGGGAGTGTGTGTGTGACCCATCACTAGGGGTCCCTGGTTGGGGTTGGGTGGTGGTGGTGTGGGTTCTGCGCACAGACGTCACTGCAGGGTTTCACTAAAACTACCTTCGAACACAGAAGAGTTCCAATGTTCCCCCTTAGACGTAGGGTCCGGATGTTCAACATCCGGGTTTTCTCCCGGCCCGGCCCCGCCTCGCCACGCCCCCGCCCCGGCCGCAGCGCGCGTGGGGTATCTGGCCGCAGCGCGCGCGGGTTACTCCGGCAGCACGCCTGCGCGGGTGAATTTCGGATTATCCTAGGCCACTGATGGGCTACTTTCTCCACGGTGTTCGAAGCCAGTTTCACCGAAACCTGTTATAGCCTTCATGCATTATGCTCATATAGAAAACACACAAGACAGCGTTTTTGGGGTGAGATCTCATTTTGCTTTTTTTATTCAACAACAACAACGTGAGAACAACCACATGAATACTGAAGCCCAGAACAGGGGGCTTTTACATTGAAATCGATAGAACTTAAGCCCAGAACAGGGGGCTTGAACATTGAAAGAACTTAAGCCCAGAACAGGGTGGGCTTGTACATTGAAAGAACTTAAGCCCAGAACGGGGCTTGTACATTGAAATGATGGGCGGCCCAGTCATATACGAGTACATCGCGGTCCTCGGCCTTGGGGTACTCGTCAAACACCTGTACGATGGTAGATAAGGGTATCCATGTTAGGTGGGGATGTCACACAGGACGTTGCGCGCCTTGTCCACTTGAATGATGTTGTTAAACTCGGCGTAGCAGATCACATTGACGGTGCTCCGGAGGGCTCGTGCAAAGTGGATTTCCAAGCGTAAATTGCCTTGCTTGGCGAGGGCCAGCTGATGGTCGTTCTCTAAGGTGGGGGTCAGATCGAAACAGAACAACGTGTATCCGTTCGCGTAGTCCTCCCGATTGATCATATTCCCTTCGTCCTGGTTGATTTGACCGGTGGCTGTAAACAGGCTCTGATAGGCTCGAATGAAATTCGCGCGCCCAAAGTTCGGTGTTAAGGCCGTGGCTGGGACCTGTTGTCCATCCACATGCAGGGCCACAAAACTGATGCCGAAATGTTTAAGGTCAAACGGGTTCTCTGGGTAGGCTCCGCTGAAACTGGTATTTTCCACACAGGCCAGGATCAATCGCTTGGGTAGTTCCCCAGGAACAGGTTTTCTTTGTTGGCGCTCATATTTCCAGCAGACACAGAGAACACTTTGGTTTGCACACGTCGGATAGGGTACTGGGCTGGTTTTGTTTCCAAGGCTTTGAGGTGTCCCAATTGAACGGCTGGATTCGGTTTCACTTTTCGGACATACGGGACTGCGTCTTGGATGAGAATCTTATAGTCAGTTGCATGCCCGTTTACGTTAGTGGCCATCAAGGCGAAGGTCGGGGGCGCCCGTATCAGTCGGATTTTGATGGGGATCTTGTTCAAGAGGTACCGGTCTTGCATGAAGATGTCTGCGTGCAGTCGACCCATGAGATCCACCGAGACGCCGTTCGCGGTCAAAGCCTTCCGTTTGTTATATCCCACATTGTCGTTCTCTGCGCCCATGTGCTGGGCTGTGTCCTGGTAGAATAAAGCGGCTGTCAGTTGAGATTTTTTAGCCTCTCGCCCATGCGACAACAGCGTCTCGGTGTAGGCTCGATAGGGGTACGTGTTGGTGGAGTCACTGATGAGTTTGTCGCTGAGAAATATATCCACCTGTTGAAACATCGAGTGCAGCCAGAGATTCGTCGGGCCCACCGTTGCTTGGTCGACGATTCTGGAGCCATCTCCATTGGCGATGTTGGCTTTCACATACAAGTATGTATGGGCTAAATCCACATAGGCCGTATCCGCATTACTGATGGTGAACTCGATGGGCCCTGTTTCATTGATGCTGGAGAGCGGGAGATGCTCCACCCATAATCCTTGTTCGGCACTGGTCTGTGTGGGCGGGACGGTCCACAAATCAAATTCACTGTTGGTGGAGGGGCAGGACTCTGCGTGGATCAAGGACATGTTTGAAGAAAAGATATCCTGGGTCTTCGATGTGCGTCGTCGCTGGGTCGGTCGTCGACTGGTGCGTGGTCTCTGTGGTGCAGGTCTTTTATTCCCTACGGTGCGTTGTGCTTTGGCCACTAAGACGCCTCCTGCTTCTTTGGCCTGCCATTTCAAGGCTTCTTTGGGTGCCGTACCCCCCAAGACATCACCGGCGACTTGCAGTCCACTGCGTACCGCTTGTTTGCCGATTGCTTTCACCCCACGCGTCATCAAGGGCTGGAACGTGTTGACGATGCTCCCGAGTATGTTCCCCAGTCCATGTCCTCGTTGCATGCGTGCACCACTAAAGATCGGAAGGCCACCGCCGGCCTGTTGGGCATAATAGTCCATATAGCTGCGTGCATCGCACTCGTAAGGCACCTTCATTATACAAAGTGGGGAGCACGTGCTTGTCGAAAATGAAGTGTCAGCACCACTTTCCCGCGTTCGAATGCCATCGGTCGTCCCGTGTCATCTCTTATATCCACCGTGATAGTGTTGATGTCGGTTTGTCATACGGGTAGGTAGAGCATGTGGGTGAAACTGTGGGTGACTTGATCTCCACACGTCTTTTTAATGGGCACCACCCGTAACAGAGGTGTGTTGATATCGCCCACGATTTGGTTGTCCACCACGTCCGAGTAGACGTAGAGTCCGTACATACCGGACTTCATATCCATCGGGATCTCGCCTTGGTGGGCGGTGAGACCAGCGGACGTCTGTAGATCGAAACCCAGCATTGGCTGTAGGATAGGACTCAGTACGACACTCGCGTTGGCGGTGACGATAAGCTGTGCCTTGTCGTTGTGTGCGTTGTAATCGAAGTCCACGTGATTCTTGAAGGGAAAGGATTTGATGGGTTTTGAAGTATTCGTGACCTCCCGTAGAGCCTTATAATGCAACAGTCTTGACAGCCCACCCATGAACTCCTTGGGAGTATCGTATTGGCCTTCGAGGAGGGTGAGTCGGGTGTCTTTTCCTTCGTAGGTCACCTCGTACCACACTTCATTGGCTCGCACGTTATACCACGAGTAAGGGTATTGGATATCCACGAGGCCACATTCCCAGCGCCTAGGTAAATGCAACGGTTGCGGTAACTGGGTCACGTACTTAGCCAAGGTGTTGTCAGGAAACACATCCAGCGAACTGTTACTGGGTAGGGTGAGGTAAAACATGGCGACTGAGCTGTCCTGCTGCTGCTGTTGGTTTTAATAGGTGTTCCAGGCCTTGGGCGGTTGTGTCCGGCGTCGTGTTCGTCGCGGTGACTGGCTACGTGTCACGGCTCTGGAGATGTGGGGTGTCCTGATCAAGGATGGTTTTTTACCCCTCGGCCAAAATTTGGCCGAAGGGTATTGTCGTCGTCGTGCACGTCTGTCCGTCTGTCCGTCCGTCCGTCTGTCCGTCTGTCCGTCACACCTTTCTCGTTACCAAGATATCTTCAGAACGACTTACCCTAGGCACACCAAACTTGCAGTGCACATCCGTATGCTTGTGACCCAGAACCCTATTGAATCTGGACCTGATTGGTTAGAAACTTTGGCGGTCATCTTTAATTTATGCGAAACCATCACAGCTTTCTTGTTACCAAGATATCTTTAGAACGACTTACCCTAGGCACCCCAAACTTGCACTGCACATCCATATGCTCATGACCCAGAACCCTATTGAATCTGGACCTCATTGGTTGGAAACTTTGGCGGCCAACATATTTAATTTATTCGAAATCATTAATCTTGTGTATCTTAGGTACCATTTCTCTGTTCAGTGTGAAACTTGGTATAGATCATCGATGCATCAAGAAACTTCAAAGGAATGACCAAACCAGTTTCCCTGATTCGGTGAAAACCTTGACGGCCATCTTTAATGTATGCAAAATCTTCAATGATATATATCTCTGATACCATTCAAGTGTTCTATACGAAACTTGGTATACAGCATCGATGTATCAAGAGATCTGCAATGTATAGCCACATCAGTTCCTCTGAGTGGCGGGAAGGATGGGCGGCCATCTTTAATTTATGCAAAATCATTAGTGATCTCTATCTCTGATACTGTTCGAGTGCTCGATGTAAAATTTGGTATATATCATCGAAGCATCAATAGACTTATGATAAATGACAGTTCTGGCGTTTCTGATTGGGCGGAACCTTGGCGGCCATCTTTAATTTATGCAAAATCTTCAATGATATATATCTTTGATACCATTTCAGTGTTCTATATGAAACTTGGTATGCAGCATCGATGTATCAAGAGACTTGCAATGAATAACCACATCGGTTCCTCTGAGTGGCGGGAAGGATGGGCGGCCATCTTTAATTTATGCGAAATCATTAATGATCTATATCTCTGATACGGTTCAAGTGCTCAATGTCAAATTTGGTATACATCATCGATGTATCAATAGACAGTTCTGGTTTTTCTGCTTGGGCGGAAACCTTGGTGGCCATCTTTAATTTATGCAAAATCTTTAATGATTATCTTTGATACCATTTCAGTGTTCTATATGAAACTTGGTATACAGAATCTATGTATCAAGAGACTTGCAATGAATAACCACATCAGTTTCTCTGAGTGGTGGGAAGGATGGGCGGCCATCTTTAATTTATGCGAAATCATAAGGGATCTCTATCTCAGATAATTTTCAAATGTTCGATGTAAAATTTGGTATACATCGTCGATGCATCAACAGACTTATGTAATGAATACCGGTTTCTCTGATTGGACGGAAACGTTTGAGGCCATTTCTAATGGCAACATTTTTCATAATCTGTATATTTGTTACTTGGCTGCTTGGTGTTCCTGAAGTCTTGTTTTAAATTGAATACATTATGAATGGCTGGCGCCCAGAGCCGAGGGGTTTTCAGATGCGCAGCTTCGTATTAAAGGTCTGATAAGATGGTGCCCGTTGTGGTGGTGGTGTTTCGGGGGGTGACTCCGGTTCCCATTCGGATTCCCAAGAAGGTAGTGGGCCACTCGGCGATTGCTGGGTTCGCTGCATAAAGGCCCAGCGGTGGGGGTTCCCCACCAATTCCTGTGGTACATGCATGTCTTTCAAGCCTTGAGCGAAGACCTCCCATCCTCGAGGATCCGTGTGCGACCTGCGTTGACGCATCAGGTCATTCACTCAATCCGTCATGTGGGTCCCGGGGACCACCTGATTCTGTATCAGTAGTTCGACTTTATCATTCCAAGTCATGTTAGGATTCTGTTTCATCCGTTGTAATACCAGGCCAGCTTGTTTCTTGAACGATGCAGGTACACTCTTCAGCACTTCGTCTTCCACCCACTGTGGGGCTGTGGGTGGTACCCCTGGTAATGGCGGCTGTTGGAGCGGTGCGGAGGTCGGTGTGTCACGTGATGGTGGTGGTGGTGGTGGGGTAGAGAGGGTTTTGTATTGGTCCATGAACGTCATGTACCGTTGAAGCGTCTCATTGTACCGTTGTACTTTCTCACTGTCGCTTAACCCCGATCTTTGTAAGATCTGTTGCATCTCTCCATCGAGGGTGTTTATGGTCTTCAGCGTAGGTGGGACAGGGTAGGGCGATTGGAGGTTTTGAAGGAACCGTGGTTCGACGAGGACCATTTTTTTCGTGTGGTTCATTGTCGGCCGAAGAGTCCACCCAATACTGGACCCAACACGGGAGCGGCCAACGGTGCTAAGAAAGCCGCCATTCTGTAACACCTTTTTCTTTTGTGTTTAAGAGACTCGCTTCTGGACTAAGGTTCGGAGACCTGTCTTATGCTTGGTCAACTTGGTCTTCTGAGCCGGAGTCAGTGGTACGTTGCCTTTTAACAGGTTGTACCCGATCTCACACAGACAGCGTACACGGTCAGGGTCCGCACCGCGTACAATGGTTCGGACCAACTCGGGTGGGGTTGTCTTCAATACACGGAGCGTCGGAGCGTGCTTCCGTACTCGCGCAGACATCATATACAACTAATGCCAGAACCCACAACTCTGCCCTTCTTATTTACCTCAGATAACAGAGACAAAGTCAACCATGCTGTGGTATTAATTTTTGTTATTATCCCCATCATCAAACACACACTCCAGCTGTGGGAGCCACTGTGGGTGTGTTTACATTATTTTTGCATGTACACGTGGTGGGCCTCTCCGGGAAAGATGCCGGTCCGTAGTCGAAGGTGGTCCGGGGTGGCTTGCTTGAGGTCGAAGAGCATATACCCGTGCTGAGGGGTTGTCGCATCTTTGAAGGCTTCCAATGCAAACGGTGTGCGGCCGGGATACATCTGTCTCGCCAGATGCAGCAGTTGAGTGGTATCTCGGGTTTTTGAAGACCACCTGGTGGTGGGCATTTAAGCTGATGTTCCGATGTTCTTTGTTTTTACTGAACAGATTCTGCACAATGTAGATGATGCTGAGCCGTCGATGGTGGCTGCCTTTGGTAAAGAGTTGGGTGACCCGCGCATCCGTCT
>JAVTVY010043712.1:0-20563 GCA_036873755.1 Hanleya hanleyi
CGGGTGCGGGTGGAAAACGGAACAGTTGCAGTGAGTCTATCAATTGTCGAACGCATGTGTCGTATACGGTAAAACCAACTAACAATATCATCATGTCGAAGTGGACCTTCATCAACGGAGGTATTAATAGCAGCTTCAAATTCAATAACTCTGAAGAAATGTCAAGGGAAGCTTAGGAGGCAGTATAGTGACAACTACAGTCTATTCTGCCTCCACAAGGGAAACTGCATCACCTCCAACCACTAACACGCCATTAGCAATACGGGTAAGGCGTGCATCAGCATGAACGATGCAAAGAAAGGCAGCGAACAACACCAACATCTTGACACTACAGCGACTGGAAACGGAATGTGTAATTGCGCCGTTTTTTTGGTCATATGATGTACTGGTGACTGGGGGGGGGGCGTGGCTTACGCTTACGTAAATAATATGGATGCGTGACGGGAGGTTCAACATCCATTTGGTTCAACTCGCCAGGGTCACCTAATATAGGTGGGGTTATGCTGAGAGCAGGATTGACGGGTTCATCAATCACTGGTTCTGCCTCAGAAGGCGTATCAACTGTCATAGGGACGTCAGGATCATACTCAACATCCCGTAACTCAGACAAATATGGAGTGTCAATAACCTGTGGGACCGTGGCTGGTTGATCAGCCACTTCTGGGGGAGGGACCACTGGGACCCTGTCAGGCGCTTGATCCGCCCGTATCAGACTGCGCTGTGTGCCTAGGGCCGGATTACGGATAGGTCGAGGGTTTACAGTGTCCCATGTAACCTGAGAATCAACCACACGAAGCTTACTAACATTGTACACCTTCCTCTTACCAGATTTTAGATGCTGGATATGAGCAACCGGACCATTAAGACGCACAATCTCGTACTGAGGGTCACAGTGCGATGTGAGCTTGATACGCTCATCAGCGTGCACAACTACAGAAACACCAACTTGGAACTGCCCAGCATTGGCTCTCTGGTTGATTTGCCGGCGGTGATATTCACGAGACCTGGCCGTAACTGCCTTTGCACGGTGCAAGACATTGCCCAAGATAGTAAGAGCCCTACGACCATAGGTAAAAAAAACAGTGTGTAACCAGTTGACATATGGACGGTATTCCGGTACGCCATTAGCGCTGCTGGCAACTCAAGCGCCCACCGGCGAGACTGATTATTAACAAGCTTCTGTATGATACCTTTCAAAGTTTGATCAAACCTTTCAGTTTTGCCATTGGTCTGAGGGTGATAGGGAGTGGTCCTACGATGGTCTATGCATTCAGCTTTGAATTTTGCACGAAGTGCGTGCGGATTGAACTCCTTGCCAAGGTCAGTCACGACAACTTCCGGAATGCCATGTCGTAGACACTATTCATCAAAGAACTTTTCCTCCGCATTCTCAGCAGTTTTACGTGGGATGGGGTAGGCCCCAGCCCATGCATTATAAATATCAACAACAACCATGATGTACGCATGCCCGGAAGCAGTGCGAGGTAGCGGACCAATCAGGTCCAAGCCAACAATCTGACCTGGATACTGTGCAGTAGGCATTCCAGTATACAACGGTCGAGTTCGTACCCGCTTGCTAACCTGCCACCTAGCACAATTGTCAATAAACCGTGTGATATCTTTTCGCATGCCCTGCCATACAAAACTACCCCTAACCATACTAAGAGTTTTCTGGGCCCCCTGGTGGCCTGCTTGCTCATGCGCAAGTCGCATAACACGTTCTCGGAAAAGAGATGGTAAAAGTACTCTAGGATCGATAGTCTGCTTCCAATGCTGAACGGCATGTAAGAGAATACAGTATGCCTTGATGAACAGCATAATCTTCAGGTACGTCACGAAGGATATCAGCATATTCAATCTTCTGCTGATGACGTAAATCATTCAGATCAATACCATGTGCTGTCAATGGGACATGGGAGAATACACCATCATCGTCAGCTGGAATGACATAATCTCCCGTATCAAAGGTCGCTATCGCCCGTATCAAAGGTCGATGGTCGACCAAGGCGTGAGAGCATGTCGGCCCGGACGTTCTTAGCACCTTGAATGTACTCTATCTTACACCCATATTCAGCGAGGAGTACAGCCCATCGCTGAACTTTGGTGTTTTTGACCTCACTAACGAAAAGACTTTTCAGGGGTTTATGTCTGTATACACTACAAAGTCTGCACCACATAAATACGGTCGCAGCTGGCGCAAAGCGTAGACCAAGGCGTAGGCTTCTTTCTCAATAACAGGCCATTTCAATTGGCTGCCCTTAAGGGTAGAAGACACATACTGGATGACCCTCTCAACCCCATCATCACTTACCTGAACCAAGATGGCACCAACTGCGTAACTTGAAGCATCGGTATACAACTTGTATGGTTTCTGAAGGTCAGGGTAGGCCATTACTACGTCAGAACACAGGATGGTCTTGAGTTTGTCAAAGGCTGTCTGATGGTCAGCACTCCAAGAAAAACGTGCATGTTTACGAGTTAATGCTAACAAAGGTTCAACAATAGTGGCATACCCTGGTATACATGAACGATAGTATCCTGTCATACCTAACAAACACCTGACCTCTCCCACACAGGTGGGGGTGACATGTTGCGTATAGCCTCAACCTTTTGAGCTTGTGGGGAAATACCCTTGGCAGAAATATGGTAGCCCAGAAGGTCCACAGAGCTAGCTGCAAAAACACATTTTTTGAATTTTAACTGTAGGTTATACTCCAACAAACGTTCAAAAACAAGTTTCAAGTGATGGGTATGCTCTTTTGGGTTTCTTGAGTATATCACGATATCGCCTACATAGCAAAAAACAAATTTGCCTACATAATCTCTAAAGATGTCATTCATTGCCCTCTGAAAGATTGACCCCGAATTACAAAAGCCAAAGGGCATGACCCGCCATTCACATAAGCCCTCCGAGCAAACAAATGCTGTCTTCTCGATATCTGGTTCCGCCATAGGTATTTGCCAATACCCGCTCTTGAGGTCAAGCGTCGAAAAAAAACTACCCTTTAAAGAGTCAAAGATATCAGATATCAAAGGTAAAGGACAACTGTCTTCACGTACAATAGAGTTCAACTTACGAAACTCTTTTTAGAAACGAGTCGAACCATCTTTCTTTGGAACCAAGGTGATAGGTGACGCCCATGGTGAGGTCGAAGGTTGAATGACCCCAGCCTCTAGCATCTCCCTGACTTGTTCTTGTACAATATGGCGTTTCTTAAGTGGTAGTCTATATGCCCGTTGTTTCACTGGAGGATGATCGCCCGTAGGTATGGTACACGTCATCAGAGGGTGTCTTCCCGCTCCTGGTTTCTTAGCAGTGTCGAAAAGCTCATGGTACTGGTTCAAGACATTGTCCACCTCTGGGTGACCGGTTGATTCGCTCACTGTAGAAGACCCAACGCCTTTGTTCAGTTTTACTGTTTCCAGGTAATAGGTCCTGTCGAACCACCTTAGTTTCGCTGTAAGATAGTCTATACACGCATGCCCTAGTCCCAATGCATCTGACCCCGAGACACATTGATGAATCATATCTGGAACCACAACAACTGAAATTGGATAGGTACTCTCAAATTTCACCTCTGTTTGACCCAGAACTTTCAGTGGAGTGTCATTAATAGCGAGTATGACCCCTGTCTTCTTTAGAGGGCCACGCAACGCTATTTTTTGCCAAACATCTTGCATCAGTAAAGTTGTACATGCCCCAGTGTCTATGAGTGATGTCACAGTTCATCCTTGTAATTTTAAAAGGGCTGAGAACCTGCCTGTGCCATCTGTGGTCACAGCCCCAGTCCGTTTTCTGACTGTTGTTGATCTCTATCACCATAGTATCTCACACTTCTGAATAGCAGAAATATGGTGCTTTACACGCTCTCGTTCCAAACGTCGATCTTCCTTCACATTCAAATCCCTCAGGACTGATTCTACAAGGCCTGTCACTCCCTCGGCGATGGCCTTTAACTCCTGGAGTTTTACCGGACTCTCCATTGTCCCTAATTAATTAGGCAGCTGTCGTCGAATGCCAGATGGCGTTTCTCTGTTGTCTTCGTCTTCGCTATGGTAGAATTCCTCAGTGGTCCTGTCGGAGGTGCCAATGTAAACTTTTTGGTCGCCAAGATGTTGATATTATTGTTCTAACCCGGGCTTTTGTGCCGGTAAGATCATAGCCTAGCTTGGTTAGGGCGACCGGGCAACTTTACATGTACCCAGAACTAACTTGCGAGTTCGCTGCTGAGTCTTGTTGCCACAGGAACAGGTACAATAAAAGCGTACCTGAGATACAACACATATCACGAATCTTTAGATTTTTGGTATGTGCGTAAGAATAGGTTAACCAGAAGACTATTCTGTGAAGTGATGTGGCGCAGTCAGTATGTCGGCACCTCTTCCCACTTCCCTTATATGTGTTGTAATATACAGCAGTCTGAAAGGAAGTTCATAGCCCTGTATCTTTGCCTCAAGAAATTCCATCAAGAAAGTCGTCATCAAGTTGTTACGAAGTTGTAGATTTTATTCCAGACTTCTGACATCAAAGGTGGTACAGACAATGGCCAAATGACAAACGAAGACAGCCCCTAGACGTTAAATTTAGACCTAAAGTTTCTGATACATTTCCTCGAGACGGAGTTCCAAAATTGTCTGCCCTAGGTAAATCAGGCTGTATATTTATACCATCGACTGACCGATACAACAACATATTTTTCAGTACTGTTGGACATTTCAAATCACGGACATGCAATTTCGTAAACACAAAAGAAAACATTACCGGAGTATCCAGTACACTTACAGCATGTTAAATGATGAGAACTGGGAAACACAGATTTGTGAACTGGGTCAAAAACATCCCTCCATATTTTTAACGATGCAAACAGGACACTGGAGTGTCAAACAAATCAAAACATTTACCAGGGTATTACGACCTGCCATAGCTATAATATGCAACGTTATAAACCCATACAGGCAGGCATCATATCTGACATCAAGACTATGCAATATTTACTATTCCATCAATAACTTGTAGAAAACGAATTATCATAAGATGCTTATATCTGAATAACTTGTAGAAAACCAATTATCATAAGATGCTGATATCTTACAACGGTACTGGAAAAATTAGAAAGCTTGGATAGTTTGGCATTGGTACGACAACAACGACCAAACACGAAATTGCAAGTGGAGATGACAACCAATGTTACGTTTTACGTCACTAAAATGATCGATCACCTTATCGGCGCTCCCATTCATCTTCCGGACTGGTTGCAAGACAGAGAAGGCATGTACGCTTTAGTAGGTGGAAGCAGTGGGCCCTACACCGATCGGAAATGTTTATTTCGCTGCCTGGCTATTCATCTCAACAAACGTCCACCCACACATTGTGATAAATTGGCCAACTGCTATTGGGAAGACTACTTACGTGAAAAGAACATGGAAAAACAGCACTTCCGCGGGGTCCCGTTATCGCAGCTGGATATGGTGGAAAATTTATTTCACGTCAACATTGTTGTATACAAATTAGAGCAACACATGGATGATGACAGTGACGCCCCCACAACTCACCGCCCGACTCGTACAGCGTTCCCCGGGGAAATACGACACAACCATGACATTGAATTTGTACGAAACGGACACTGGCGGGCATTTCTCGTACATCACGAACATCAACAGGTATGCCCAGTCATACATCTGTAGTAAATGCCAACGCGTATTTGACCACTCTGGGAACCTACATCGACACGAGAAGAGTTGTGACCAGACCACCAAACGTAAATTTCCCGGCGGCGTATTCCACAACACTCCGACCATCTTTGAAGACCTGGCGGATGAGGGTATCGATGTGCCCATGGACCACCGTTTTTTCCCTACAGAGCGTGCTATGATTTTGAAGCCCTATTAGAACCCATGAAAAAGGTATCGGCTAAAACTCAATGGACTCGGCATCACATTCCTTTGAGTGTGAGTATTCACATCAACGTACCCGGTTACGACACGGCTCCGGTGTGTTTCGTATTTAACGGGGACCCCCATGAACTGATTACACGGATGATGAATTACCTTGAAACCCTCAGTCAAGTCAGTGCGGCACATCTCGCGTCGACTATCTACTGTGATGTATTAGCGGCACTGGATGCGCGTATTCCAACATTGAATGGAGAGGAGGAGGACGATATCGATGACGTAGACGAAAGTGAGGAACACAATGACGAAGACGAAAGTGAGGAACGCAAACCACCGAAACCCTATGCGCAGAAACTGAAACTGCGTTTATTGGAATACATGAACCAATTACCCGTCCTTGGATTTAACTCGGGCCGATATGATTTGAACTCAATCAAAGAAATCTTGTACCCGTACCTCGCTAAAGCTGGGAATGTGAAATTCATTATTAAGAAGACAAACGACCACGTCGCTCTATCCACAACTTCACTCCGATTCTCAAATGTACGCAATTACCTGGCGCCGAATTACAGCTATGAACAGTGGGTGAAAGCGTACGACTGCGCGGAGAGGAAAAGTTGCTTTCTCTAAAACTACATGACAAGTCTCGAGCGTCTGGACGAAACCCAATTACCACACGAGGAGGCCTTCTATAACGATCTCAAAGGAGAAGCATTATCTACCTCCCTGTATACCGAACTGCAACAAGTGTGGGTCCATGAAGGAATGCAAACTCTCCGGGATTTTCTCGTCTATTACAACAATTTGGATGTCACCCCTTTTCTGGAAGCTACCGAAAAAATGTCCGCCTTCTACCGAGATATGGGTGATATGCGGTATCCGTTCCAGGATTTACCCACGTTTTTCGCTCTCGTCGATCAGAAAGACGCCGACATGTTTGACTGTTTGGCGGCCCCAGTATTATATTCCATCGGTACCATGAGAAACAGCTGACCCATATCCGAAGAGAAAAATTGTGTGAGAAAATAATAGGATTCGACGCCAATGCCCTCTACCTATCGTATTTGAGTAAACCCATGCCGGCCGGTCATTATATGCGGTGGCCCCCTGGGGGTCGAACATTCAGAGCTCAACGATCTACGAAACATTAAGCAGAACAATGGCTGGATTGGAAAAGTCAGCGACAAGGCGTCACTATCCGTCACCAAGGCAAGCACACGAAAAAGCGAATTGGAGATCGGCGCCTTCCCGTGGACGGATTTACTATCATCAATACAGTACCGACCGTGTTTCAATTTCACGGCTGTTATTGGCACGGCCATGAGTGTTCGTTCGCGGGAGGGCGCTATAACGAGCGCCGTGGACTGACCCCGGCCGCCTTACGTGAAGAAGTACAGCAGAATCAAGATTACAATCGTGGACTGGGCTATGCCTATGAACAGCTATGGGAATGTGAATTCCACCACATGCAATGTCGTCAACCTGAGTTATACTCGTTCTTACACGCTCACGACCGACTACTGGATTATCGGACTGTTATCACCATGACCGACATCCTACGCACTGTTGAGACGGGAGACCTCTATGGATTCGTGGAATGTGATCTGCACGTCCCTGACCCCTTGAAAGACAAGTTTGGCGAATGTCCGCCCATCTTCAAAAATCCCGAGGTGAGTCGAGATGATATCGGAGCCCATAGGCGCGCATACGCTGAAGAACACGACTACCTAACGCAACCACGGCGTATGTTGATCGGCAGCATGTTTGGCGAAAAAATCTTGCTCGGTAACCCTCTGCTTCAGTGGTATATGAGGCACGGACTGGAAATTAAGAAAATATACCAAGTCATAGAATTCACCCCCCAGGCTTGTATTGAGAAGTTCGCGAACGACGTGACTACCGCCCGTCGCCAAGGAGACGCCGACTCCAGTAAAGCCATCATCGGGGAAACGATGAAATTACTTGGGAACAGCGGATATGGGAAAACGATAACGAACCAGAACCGTCACGTAACCGTGAACATTTGTACCATGAAACAAGACCGCAAACGCGTGGGCGTGTATTTCCACCAATCAGACGGGCAAGTCAGTGCGGCACATCTCGCGTCGACTATCTACTGTGATGTATTAGCGGCACTGGATGCGCGTATTCCAACATTGAATGGAGAGGAGGAGGACGATATCGATGACGTAGACGAAAGTGAGGAACACAATGACGAAGACGAAAGTGAGGAACGCAAACCACCGAAACCCTATGCGCAGAAACTGAAACTGCGTTTATTGGAATACATGAACCAATTACCCGTCCTTGGATGTAACTCAGGCCGATATGATTTGAACTTCAATCAAAGAATTCTTGTACCCGTACCTCGCTAAAGCTGGGAATGTGAAATTCATTATTAAGAAGACAAACAACCACGTCGCTCTATCCACAACTTCACTCCGATTCTTAGATGTACGTAATTACCTGGCGCCGAATTACAGCTATGAACAGTGGGTGAAAGCGTACGATTGCGCGGAGAGGAAAAGTTGCTTTCCCTACAACTACATGACGAGTCTCGAGCGTCTGGACGAAACCCAGTTACCACCCCAGGAGGCCTTTTACAACGATCTCAAAGGAGAAGCATTATCTACCACCCTGTATACCGAACTGCAACAGGTGTGGGTCCGTGAAGGAATGCAAACTCTCCGGGATTTTCTCGTCTATTACAACAATTTGGATGTCACCCCTTTTCTGGAAGCTACCGACAAAATGTCCGCCTTCTACCGAGATATGGGTGTCGACGTATTCAAAGACTGTGTTAGCATTCCCGGTCTGACCCTGCGGTATCTGTTCCAGGATTTACCCACGTTCTTCGCTCTCGTCGATCAGAAAGACGCCGACATGTTTGACTGTTTGAAGGGAAATATCGTAGGCGGCCCCAGTATTATATTCCATCGGCACTATGAGAAACAGCTGACCCATATCCGAGGAGAAAAATTGTGTGAGAAAATAATAGGATTCGACGCCAATGCCCTCTACCTATCGTGTTTGAGTAAACCTATGCCGGCCGGTCATTATACGCGGTGGCTCCCTGAGGGTCGAACATTCAGAGCTCAACGATCTACGAAACATCAAGCAGAACAATGGCTGGATTGGGAAAGTCAGCGACGAGGCGTCACTATCCGTCACCAAGGCATTCACACGGAAAAGCGAATTGGAGATCGGCGCCTTCCCGTGGACGGATTTGCTATCATCAATACAGTACCGACCGTGTTTCAATTTCACGGCTGTTATTGGCACGGTCATGAGTGTTCGTTCGCGGGAGGGCGCTATAACGAGCGCCGTGGACTGACCCCGGCCGCCTTACGTGAAGAAGTACAGCAGAATCAAGATTACATTTGTGGACTGGGCTATGCCTATGAACAGCTATGGGAATGTGAATTCCACCACATGCAACGTCGTCAACCTGAGTTATACTCGTTCTTACACGCTCACGACGTACTACTGGATTATCGGACTGTTATCACCATGACCGACATCCTACGCACTGTTGAGACGGGAGACCTCTATGGATTCGTGGAATGTGATCTGCACGTCCGACCACTTGAAGACACGTTTGGCGAATGTCCGCCCATCTTCAAAAACACCGAGGTGAGTCGAGATGATATCGGAGCCCATATGCGCGCATACGCTGAAGAACACGACTACCTAACGCAACCACGGCGTATGTTGATCGGCAGCATGTTTGGCGAAAAAATCTTGCTCGGTACCCCTCTGCTTCAGTGGTATATGAGGCACGGACTGGAAATTACGAAAATATACCAAGTCATAGAATTCACCCTCCAGGCTTGTTTTGAGAAGTTCGCGAACGACGTGACTACCGCCCGTCGCCAAGGAGACGCCGACCGCAGTAAAGCCATCATCGGGGAAACGATGAAATTACTTGGGAACAGCGGATATGGAAAAACGGTAACGAACCACGACCGTCACGTGACCGTGAACATTTGTACCACGAAACAAGCCCGCAAACGCGTGAATTCGCCTCTATACCGACACATGGAGATGATTGACGACACCACCTATGAAGTGACGTC
Source organism: Hanleya hanleyi (assembly GCA_036873755.1). NCBI lineage: Eukaryota > Metazoa > Mollusca > Polyplacophora > Lepidopleurida > Hanleyidae > Hanleya > Hanleya hanleyi. Next base: position 9,969 of record JAVTVY010043712.1, read on the forward strand.
AGCCAAAAAGACCATCACATATAACCTGCCGCTCCAAATAGGATGTATGGTGTACCAGCTGGCTAAACTGCGAATGCTGGAATTCATATACGATTTCATGGGCGTGTATTTCCACCAATCAGACGGGCAATTGATAGAAATGGATACCGACTCAGCCTACATGGCCGTTTCCATCCCGGACTGGGAGTCACTCGTCAAGCCAGAATTATGTGCACAGTACGAGGCGGAACGGGACCAGTGGCTACCCCGACGCGACCACTACACCTACGACAAGCGGACGCCCGGCCTGTTTAAACTAGAGTGGAGCGGTGATGCCATGATCGCCCTGTGTTCGAAAACTTACTTTTGTGACGGTGATGACAACAAATTCAGTTGTAAGGGGGTGAGTCGACGCGACTCCAACATCAACAAGGCCCTGTGCCTGAATGTCCTCCAGAGCCAGGCCAGTGCAAGTGGGACCAACAAAGGTTTCCGTATCATCGACCACCAGATGCGCTCGTATACCCAGGACCGGGAAGCCTTCACATACTTCCACCCCAAGCGCAAAGTCCTGCCCGATGGTGTGACTACAACCTATCTTGACATTTAGAGTGATAAATACGAACACTGCAAATATTCCACTGGACTAACGAACTGTTCTATAATTCAATTTTTATGGGTACCAAACGCCTTTGATAAGACAGTTATATGTTCTATGAGTACTGATGATATTGCACCGGACTAACGAATTAACTGTTGTGTATAGGTTCAATAATTGAATTCAATTTTATGGGTACCAACCGCCTTTGATAAGGCATGATAAGACTGTTGTATATATGTTATAGGAGTACTGCGACTATTGCACCGGCCTTGTTGGGCTGAATTAACTGCTGTATATATGTTGTGGTTCCTGTTATAAAATGTGTGTTTTCTCACCAAAAAACCCTGTCTTGTGTGTTTTATTCATAATGCATAAATGCCCAATGTGGAGATTCATTTAAACTGAAATCAGTGGTGTAGGATGGGGCCAAAATGTAACCCATCAATGTTAGAATGCAAGAGCACTATAGTAAAATAGGGAGCCAATGAAATCAGCCCACAAACCAAGTACGTGTTTTGGTCTAGGTTTGGAGCGGGCATTTCATTGAGGTACGTGTAAAGGAAGACGGTGAGTGAAGACTCGTCCAACACGTATAGATTAAGTTTATTACTATAAGTTCTATGTAGCGCGCTGCGGCCGGGAGAAAACCCCCAGTCAGGGTGTACATTCCGTGGAACTACTTTTCTGCCCGCGGATGCAGCCCGCATCACCGCGGAGGAATACATGGAACTATTTTCGACCTGCAAAGGCTATCTATTGGCCCGGAGAAGGCCGGACATAGCCGGACAATAGACGGCTTCTGATTGGACGAGAGCTCTGTGACGGATTTGACCTTTGACGGCTTCTGATTAGACGAGAGCTCTGTGATGTCATCGATGACGTCATCTCATTTGCATAAATCATACGGAATCGGTCCTTTTACTACTACTGACGCTTTTACTACTACTGACTACTGACGCTGTGAATGAGTATCCAAGTGTTTGGTCAAATATACACTGGATGTTCAGCCCTCCGACATTTTGGATTTTGAGGCATTCTCCCATATTTAACATACGATTTTGGTACTCGAGCTATTGCCAAAAATCGCCATTGTGAATGGGCCTTTACTGTGGTTAATTTCAGTCAGTACTGCACATGTGGCAAAACATTTATGTAGAATATTACTGTGTTACTTTATTCTCAGGTTGTATACTAGGTGTACATTTTCAACTGCTCACTGAAATCCCATATCTCTGAATTTCTCATTCATTCGGAAAAAAATCTGATTATTTTAGCATAGACTGTTATTCAGGGAGCTTATTATAATTTTTTTTCTGCGGGTGGGAGGTGAAGAAATCCCTAAATCTCAAGAATTCTCCTAATTTATCCATGGTCATGCGCACTGAAGGACAGTGCACAAAGAATTCCGTTAGAACTAATACAACGAGCTGTATAATCGAGACATGTTTCCTCACGGTCTGCGAGTTATAGACTATATTCATCGCATTTGTGTGTTGCGATTCACAAACGCGACACGCTAAGCAAATGCCCGTTGCACGTCGCGAAAATTTTCTTCAAATGCGACTCACGGCGGACATTCGCGTCACACGTCGCATTAAGTAAGTCATCGCTCATGCCTCCTGGCTATTATTTTCAGAATAGAACACCCCTTTTGTCAAAAATTTGAAAATACTCCTTATTCTTTGCATACTAGTTCTTACTATCAGGCGTACACAGCATGTAGGTCTATTGTAGGCATTCTATCGTAGGTGGTAGCAGGAACATAGCACATCAGTAGTAAATAAAGCGGAAATTTTGTCGTATTGAGGATGAGGCTGATTACGTCACGTGGCGTGACTTCACGTGATATTGCGACGTCCTCCTTGGATGACGTCAGGTGACATCACTTCCGGTCTGGGGTCACTTCCGGCAGAAGGTCATTTCGGCACAAAGTTAAGAGTACGACTTTTCGGCACGCGACATTTCGGCACCTCTCTATTACAGGCAAAATTATACTGAAAATTAAGATTCTCACGTCTTCTTTAAAAATATGATAAACAGACCATTCTAAGTGTTACCAAGTTGTAGATTATTCAACCGCGAATATAAGCGAAATTTCAGCAACTATTTTCACATATGCAGTTGGTTTAGAAAGGCATGGTGTCATAAAGCAAAACCACAAGTAGTGAGGTACATAATGTGATCTGTTTATATGTTAAATATATGTTACAAGAAGAATGTGAACATTTATATTTTTAGCCTAATTTGGCCTGGAAAGGGACTGCCGAAATGTCGCGTGCCGAAATGTCGTACTTTTCACTTGGTGCCGGAATGTCGCGTGCTGAAATGTCGCACTTTTCCCTTTGTCGTGGCTTAAGATGTAATTTTATCTTCCTGGCTGTACAACTAAAGAATTCGTCCTGATGTCCAGGTTAGGATTAGCAAAATTTTCCCAGACAGGATTATGAGTGTCGAGGCAGGGATGACAGAGAAGCTTATCGGGATTTCGGCTCATTCGGACTCACATACGCCTGAGAATGACTTATAATATCTCCAGTTTATCTAGGGGTTACGGTTCCAATGATGTTTCACTTACCAACGCTAGTCCCAGAGCTACCAATTTTGAACAGATAAATAATAAGTCAAGGAAAGGACGAGATAACCCAACTAAGACAAGGAAGATCCAACATTGGTCATGTAGAGCGACCCAACTCTGACTCATAGTGTTAAACGGAATTAGGTACGCTAGCTATACATATAGCCAGCTCAATGATGAATATATTAACAAGCTTTCAAAGACTATACTGTCTTCATCGTCAGGTAGACTGACTATCTGTCTTATGTAAAGTCTGATCTGCTGAGAGCAGTTCACAATGTGTATAGTCCTAGCGCCAATTTGTGAATATATACCAAGTGACTAAAGAAAACAAGTTACAGAGTAATCATGTACAGTAAACACGTCATGTTTAGCTGCTTGGTATATACTCACAAATAGGTGATTTTGAGCCTACTACTAGTCAAGCGACTAAAATGAATCTTTATTATGTAACAAATAAAACGTCAGAAAACAGATCAGAAAGCTCCACTGTTATACCAGTCGTGGGCTCAGATATGCTATCAGAGCCATTTCCCAGCCCCAATATCACTGTTATACCAGTCGTGGGCTCAGATATGCTATCAGAGCCATTTCCCAGCCCCAATATCAAGACTAACTTTCATCTTTTAAATGAGATAAAATATCATTTTACGCACATTTAATTAATTCACATTGGATTTTTAGTTTTGGTGGTAACGGGGGAGGAGGAGCTTTGGTCTTTTTTGTGAAAGAGCCGAAATTGGGTCCCGAATCATCAGTGGATGAAACCCTGCTGCGGAAAAGAATGACTTCATTCCATGGAGTCTAGAACCATTTTAGGGAGGTTTTACAAAAGAATTTCACTCAATAATTTCACATTCTGCTGTTAAAAGGAATTCTTCTTTTTCTTTTTACCAAATTTGGAAAATTATGTCACTAAAATTGAGTAGGAAAAGGCCGTTCTTTCTAATAATTGCGAAAAAATTCGCCCTGGAAATTACTAAAAATGTTCTTCTGGGTACATTCTCTGAAATCTTCGTTTAATAAACCCAACATGAAACATGATATACATACCAAAGAAATATTTTTGGTTTGATTTTCAGTATAATTATATAAAGGACGTCTGATGTTTGCATATGAAAAACTCATTTGTTTGTGGCGGTAATGAAGCAGTTTTTTTTCGTTCGTTTTTTTTTTCAATCCAAAACCTGCAAAACTATATTTTGATTGAAGAATATGTATGAAATATCAGAAACAAATACAACGGGCAGTTGCATAAAAACGAGTTTACATTTCATCAAAATGTGCTGCCTGGCATATTTTGGTATTTCTGATGCATTTATAAGGAGAACTTTCTCTTGTAACAAAAATATGTCACATCAAAACAAAATTATGTTTTCGCAAAGATATTTGGAAGATTGCTCATTTGAAAGTATCAAGTCTGATTTTTGTTTGAGGTGCCATATTTTCATGAGAAAATCTTCCCTATAAATGCCTAAAAAATACAGCAGTAGTTCTGTAGCAGTATATTCAGCACCCCATACGACCCATTCGGACCAGTAGTGGCCGGTCATCTCGACCTCAAAACGTCCGTTCCCATGAACTTTTAGCACTGCATATGCGTGCCATAGCCCCTACTTCCACAACCCACCAGTCCAGTCGAAGGCTCCTCCAAGAGTACTTAACTTTCACATCCCATTCGGACAAGTAGTGCTCATCATGTCCTTTTCCCACAATTCCCGGTCTACGCCAGCGCGCTTCAGTCTCTACCTCCATTCCCAAAATGCCTAAGTTCGCTACTACTCCTAATTATGACGTCACTGATGAAATGGTCATCCCTGTCGTCATTTACACCACTAGAGCTTCAAAATGAGACCCTACAGGACCTATTTGGATACAATATAGGCCCTCAATCTCTGAAATACGCCCTTGCGCTTCTCCAAAATGTCCACGGGTAGACACCGTGAAATGTGCGTAATATTGTTGCATGTTCTCTTTAGGTCCACATGTTAATAGTCTGCTCCGTACACAAAGGTAACTAATATTACCGTATTTGACATGGAACATTGGACTTTACCTCCATTTTTGGCATTTTTGTATGTATTTCAGCATGCTTTTTTTACATATCATCTCGAACCAGAATTTTTCGCTGTTAAACAATCCATAATAAAATGAATACGAGAAAAGCCAGAACACACACTATGCAAGCCTCATTTCCATGGCTTTCCATTATTATGGAACAGCTTATCTTTGAACAGCTACATGAAGCATGTTTATGGTTTTCATAAGCATGTATCTTATTATGGTTCCCTGCCTGTCAACAGCTATACTATGGACAGAGTCAACACTTATATGATTTTCCATCAATTTGGTTTATTTCATGTTTCTTTGTGTTCCATTTGTGTGAACAGCTATATTATGGACAGGCTCAGCATTTTATGGCTTTGCACCAGTATGTGTCCTTTCATGCCGCCCAAGGTGTCCTTTCTATGAGCGGCTATATCGACAAAGTGAGCATTTTATGACTTTGCACCAGTATGTGTCTTTTCATGTCGCCCAAGGTGTCCTTTCTGTGAACAGCTATATGGGCAGCGTGAGCACTTATATGGCTTTTCACCAGTATGTGTCCTCTCATGTTTCTTCAGGCTTACTTTTTGTGAACAGCTATATGGACAGAGTGGGCATTTATATGGCTTTTCACCAGTGTGTGTTCTTTCATGTTTCCTTCGGTTTACTTTTTTTGAACAGCTATATGGACAGAGTGAGCATTTGTATGGCTTTTCACCAGTATGTATCATTTCATGTTTATTTAGGTTTGGTTTTTGTGAACAGCTATATGGACAGAGTGAGCATTTGTATGGCTTTTCACCAGTGTGTGTTCTTTCATGATCCTTCAGGTTCCTTTTATGTGAACAGCTATATAGACAGAGAGAGCATTTATATGGCTTTTCACCAGTATGTGTCCTGTCATGTTTCCTTAGGTTTACTTTTTTTGAACAGCTATATGGACAGAGTGAGCATTTGTATGGTTTTTCACCAGTATGTATCATTTCATGTTTATTTAGGTTTGCTTTTTGTGAACAGCTATATGGACAGAGTGAGCATTTGTATGGCTTTTCACCAGTGTGTGTTCTTTCATGATCCTTCAGGTTCCTTTTATGTGAACAGCTATATAGACAGAGATAGCATTTATATGGCTTTTCACCAGTATGTGTCCTTTCATGTTTCCTTAGGTTTACTTTTTTTGAACAGCTATATGGACAGAGTGAGCATTTGTATGGCTTTTCACCAGTATGTGTCCTTTCATGATCCTTCATGTTTACTTTACCTGAACAACCCTGTGGACAGAGTGGGCATTTGTTTGGCTTTTCACCAGTGTGTGTTATTTCATGATTTATTATGCCACCTTTCTGTGAAAAGCTATTTAGACAGAACGAACATTTGCATGGCTTTTCACAAGTATGAACTCTGTCAGCTGTCCTTCCTCCTGTATTGTCCGTTTCTGGATTCCAAAATCTTAAAGATTCGTTGGGCAGTTTTGTCGTCTCTGATGTCTTGACTTTTATCATGTACATGGCCACAGGAAAAGGTCTATCAGAGAGGGAATCATCGACACGTGTCTGCTCGTCATCAGAACACTTCTTGACAAAAGACTAAATCAAACAGAAAACATAATCAGCCTTATTGTCATATAAACACATCTTTCCACTTCAATACGGTCAGTTATTAATTATATCTTGCAAAATCACATGGAGTTTGTGAATTTAATATAAACTTGTAGCATACTCCACCATGAGTCTTTAGAACCGTATCCCAAAGCTGTTGTTGCGCGTGATTAAAACCAGATCTCGAAGCAAGCTGACGAGATAGCAGGTCCTCCGCCAAGTAGCCTGTTTGAGAACATACAGCAAGTGGATATCTGTATATGGAAAGGGACATTTATCTGGAATTGTTGAGACAAGTTGAGGAGGTTTGGAAAGCAGTGATGGATAGTGCAACACGGGAATGTAAGTCTGCAGTTGTTTATGGAATTTTGGATGTTGAAGCTTATAAATCGATGGGTGGTATAGATCTCAAGACGTCGCGTTCACAACACAGATGGATACAACATCGGTGAGTGAAATCCAAGACGGCCAATGGCAGTCATATTGGATTACATACTACTTCAATGAAAATCAACACCAATGGCCGTCTACTGATGTGAAACAATTTCTCAAGTTTCTCAGATACTGCGTTCACAAGATACAGGACAGACGGAATCCAAGATGGTCAATGGCAACCATCATGAATTACATATTACCTCAATGAAAATCAGTACCAATGGTCTTTTAACTGATGTGAAGTATCTTCTCGAGTTTCAAGTCGATTGGTCAAATTGTTTTCAAGATATCGCGTTCACAAGATGCGGGACTGACGGAATCCAATATGGTCAATGACAGCCATCTCAGATTACGTACCTCAGTGAAAATCAATAAAAAAATGGCCGCCCAACTGATGTGAAGCACCTTCTCAAGTTTGAAGTCAATTGGGCGAACTGTTCTCCAGATATCGCGTTCACAAGATGTGCGACGGACGGACGGAAGGATGGAAGGCCGGACGAACGGGTAGCAATTTCAAGTCCTCCCACCACTTTGTGGGGTCTCGCACGTAGATGATTGTACATGTTTAAGATTCGGGCACAAGAACCGGGTTTCTGTGTTGAAAGACCCAGCTGTCGGCAGATCAAGGTCAAACGTTTGGCCCGTCTCACTTTGCAGGGAGGGTACAAAAAGTGTACGGTATATCCAAAAGTCATCTTCTATATTTTATCTTGATTCATCGAATCAATATTTTATTCTATAGAAACCATGATGATATTCGGTTAAGATTAATAGAATTTAGATATATCAATCAATTCCAGTAGATATTTCTCTCTTCACGAGGTCAACCTATCATTCCCACATAGTTGTGGCCTAAGCTTGACGTTTTAGACATACATTGGTCAGTACTCCGAACATGGAAATGAGGGCGTTGATGCCAGATCTGCATATTAAAGTGACAAGGAGAATGGGGAGCGACTATTGTAGAACTGGTTTTAATCTAATCGACCACTGTGTTTCACGGCTTACCGGTAATTGTTCACATGGACCCTGCTCAACACCACATTGTTGTTCTCCAACCGCACATTGGGCTGTTGGTTCTGTCTTCACCGTTACATCTCCCTCTTCCATAGATTCATTTGCAGAATGCCGGTACATTATCCCATCATCTTGCACCAATGATCCTGTCGCTTGATCAAGAGGTTCCAGTTTTGCTGATAAGTCTTCCATTGTCCTCTCAATTATGACAGAAACTTTAGTGCCACTGAAATAAAGACAACAATCATCTTTTATTAGTGGCTTAAAGGAGAATTATGAAATATTCGGTAATTCAGTTTAAACGTCACATCTCAACTACTAGATCATTTTACCTAAGAATAATGTCATCGAAAACTATGAAGCCACAAAAGTGATATGGCGAAGAATAATTCACAGTAAAATAAAAATAAAATAAAATAAAAAATAAAAAAATAATTAATTGTTTTTTCTTCGACAGTCCCCCAATTTTTTCGGCTTCTTTAACCACAACAATTCTTTGTCAATTTCTTCTTCTTTCTTTTTCTGTGCTGTCAGAATGCGAACATTTTGTTTTTGGTTTTTTTTTCCTTTCACAATATTTTTCTTTCTTTTTTAAATCAACCAATAAAATGTAGCCATATAAAGATATCATTGACCGCACGCCAACAACCTGGACTCCGCGTTAATCAGCCAATGAAACATAGCCACATAATCTTTGACGATTACAGCTCTTTAGAGGAAGAATGTGCGACCATCCTGACACTGTTTAATACTTCAGTGTTGAATTGAAATATCGTAATATATTCTCAGAGCTACTAAACGAAACACTGAAGTACTCTTTTTTGTTTATATATATATATTTTTATTTATATCTTTTTATTTACAATCGGCATTACAGTCTATATTATTACAAGAACCGGTATGAAATGCCCGTCCGTATGTCTGTCTGTCTCTCTGTCTCCCTGTCAGAGATAGCGTCCGCTGACACTCTTGAAAGTTTGAGCCACCAAACTTGGTACACATATACTACACCTACAGGATGGTGCCCTGCAAGCGTCAGATTTGACATTCAGTATCTCGCCATCGTCCAAATTGTTTTCTCCTATGTTCTGAGTATATAAATACGACTGAGCCACCAAACTTGAAAAACAAATGCTAAGTGACAATACCCACATGATGGTACCACATAAGCATCAGATTCTAGTCAGAAGCTAGCCATCATCCAAATTGTTTTTCTCTGTGTTCTGCCCTTGTAAGTTGTTTAAAACCGCCAAACTTGGTACACATATAATGCGAGACAATGCCTAGAAGCGTTAGATTCGACATTCAGTGGCTAGCTTGAAATGTCCGTAACAGCTTCAAACCTCATAGGGGCCCAAAAACAATGGTCATTTCATTAAGAATAATATAGTTCTCTGTATGTTGTGTGGAATATATTTCTGTTGATTGCTAAAATGATTTGATGTCACAACATACAAATTCGAGCCCTTCTGTTTCAGTTTTACAGAGAACATAACAGACACCATGTTATTTTCAATTATTAATAAACTACTACTAGGGAGAGATCTGTGCAGAATTTTGACTTGCAAGTTCCATAGAACAGTGTCTTGTGTTGGGTACAAGAGTTGACCATCATATAGCTACATTTCCACCTGTCTACTCTGGACAAACTTCTCTCTCACTATTGTTCGGAGATTGGGACCAGCCCAGTGGAAACCATCCTGAAGACCTCTACAACATTTGGAACATTTCATCAAGGAACATAGCGCAGGAGGATATATGGGAGAGGGCGGTTCTCTTTCATAATTGTTTAGTCTTCCATTCATTCAGGATGTTTCTAAGTAATCTTAAATAATCCAAAAATGTGCCTTATAAACTTAATTTAAATTTAATTCGTTAAAGTTACACAACTCTAGTTGTTCATTTGAAAGATCTTCAAAGTGATTCAAACCTTTGCTGGACCACTGTTGGATAAAAAGGATGGACTTCATAGAATGTGAATTTAACCAGATAGATTCACACTAAAGAGATTATCATCAGGAAATTTAATTTCTCTATCAAAGATTTGCCATGCAGAAAGTACTCCAGATTTTTCAGATTTTCTATTTCCCGCCCGTGAGAACATTGTATCCAGAGCGGTATGGTACCATAGTGTTGACTACATCTTCACCGTAACGGTACCAAAGCTGTACCAGAGCAGACACACATCCATCGATGGTCCATATGCTATCGCTATGGTGAAGATGTCACTACTATAGCACCATATCGCTCTGGTCACTGTTTTCACTGGCAGGGAACTTACATATGTTACTGTACCCCTGATTCCAGCGAGGATGGGTACAGAGAAGAGATGATTGATATCATT
>JAVTVY010043713.1:0-22065 GCA_036873755.1 Hanleya hanleyi
TAATACAGATCCGACATTCATCCGCGTGATGACGCGCACTTCCTGCGGCCGGAGAAGCCGCGCGCGCGCGCGCCGCTCGCGCTGGGGGGGCCGGGGCGGGCCGCGCCGGGAAAAACAAAACCCGGCGGTTGAACATACGGACGTGTCAACCGCCCCACGTGACCTGCGCAGCAGAATGGAAACGACACCCTAGTGTAACTCCCTCACCTAGGCTTCACATGGATACCTCACTCGATCCCATCGACCCACTAGGGGCCCACCTACACCCCAACACGTCTATTTCCATACCCTTTGGCCACCGCGCATGCGCAGAGTGACGATAGTTCAACCTCACACCCAGCCCATCAGAGGCCCCTTCACCTAGGCTTCACTTTGATACCTCACTCGACCCCATTGGACCACTCGTGGCTCCCCTAGACCCCAACACGTAGAGCGGGACCCATACAGGGTCCAGTTTTCGACACTAGGTGACCACATCCCGACAAAATGACCAGTTTTCGACACCGGATGTGCCGCCATCTTGAACATACGTGCCGCCATCTTGGATATGCCCCATAATGCACCGGGTCAAAATACTCGCTTCTGATTGAACGAGTGCTGTGTGACGGATTTGAAACACTCGCTTCTGATTGGACGAGAGCTCCGCATTGCATCTGCGCATGCGCAGAATGATATTCCTACCGCACACCCAGCCCATCAGATGCCCCTTCGCCTAGGCTTCACTTTGATACCTCACTCGACCCCATTGGACCATTAGGGGCTCCCCTACATCCCAAAACGTCTATGCGCATGCGCAGAATGGTGACAACTCCCGGGCCGCTAGTCCAGCCAGATGCCCCTTCACATAAGCTTCAGTTTGATACCTCACTCGACCCCATCGGACCATGAGTAACTCCCCTAACTCCCAAAACGTATAGCGGGACCCATACAGGGTCCAGTTTTCGACACTAGGTGACCACATCCCGATAAAATGGCCAGTTTTTGACACCGGATGTGCCGCCATCTTGAACATACGTGCCGCCATCTTGGATATGCCCCATAATGCACCGGGTCAAAATACTCGCTTCTGATTGGATGAGTGCTGTGTGACGGATTTGAAATACTCGCTTCTGATTGGACGAGAGCTCCGCATTGCATCTGTGCATGCGCAGAATGATATTCCTACCGCACACCCAACCCATCAGATGCCCCTTCACCTAGGCTTCACTTTGATACCTCACTCGACCCCATTGGACCATTAGGGGCTCCCCTACATCCCAAAACGTCTATGCGCATGTGCAGAATGGTGACAACGCCCGAGCCGCTAGTCCAGTCAGATGCCCCTTCACGAATGCTTCACTTTGATACCTCATACAACTCCATCGGACCATGAGTAACTCCCCTAGCTCCCAACACGTCTATTTCCATACCCTTGGGCCACCGCGCATGCGCAGAATGACGCTAGTTCAACCCTACACCCAGCCCATCAGATGCCCCTTCACATAAGCTTCACTTTGATACCTCACTCGATCCCATTGGACCATGAGTAACTCCCCTGGCTCCAACACGGCTATTTTCATACACTTCGGCCACCGCGCATGCGCAGAATGCCGATAGTTCAACCCCACACCCAGCCCATTAGATGCCCCTTCACCTAAGCTTCACTTTGATACCTCACTCGACCCAATCGGACCATTTTATCTAGGGACTACTTTTTCTCCGCGGAAGCTTTTCCCCGAGACCGAATCACCGCCAAAACCGCGGCCAGACCGCATCACCGCGGATGAATACATCCTGAATACATCCCCTGCAACAATTGGAACTCTCCTGGATTGGAGGTAGCTTTTGGTCTTTCTGCCGGAAATATAGTTCACTTAACCTCTCTCTCCGCCACGTGACCGCCACAAATTATGCAAATTTTTGAGGTCAATACGACTTTAAATCAGTTTTACCTACTATTATCGTATGGAGAAGAAAACGTATGCATGGCAATATATACATGCAAACAAGTAACACAAAAATCACATGTAGGCCTAACGCTATTTGACAGAAAACCATCCCATCACTCCGAAGATTTATCTGAAAATGGAAAAAAAAATTAAAGTATATAAAATACTATTCTGTTCTGATCTATTTACTTCTTTGGGTGACAAGAATTCAAGGACCATGTGGATTAATTACCTAATCAATATGAAGAAATCAGTCATGTGTAAATATATGATAGGGAGGTAGGAGCTTCTAATAATTGACGAGATATGAAAGAGGTGGGGAAAATTGCGTCTGACGACCAACATACAACCATATGACAGTAAAACTCTCGGCGCACCTCACATTCAGACATTCAAATATCAGTAAGCTTATTGACTGCGATGGCGCCAAGTAGCCATTGTTGATAATGAAATCTAATTGATCACTCCCAGATGGACGAAGCCAGCGTAATATTGCATTTAACCCAACAGTAGGCATGTACATGTATATATATGCAATGTCTGCTGAGAAGGGAGTGTTCTAATGTGTGCAAATTAACATTAGTAGCACATTCTTTAATGCGAAAGCTAAAATGATCTATGGGATTCAAGTGTTTACTTCTTCATTGAGGAGATAGATCTCCTACCTAAAAATAGTGAAAGATAGCATAATTCCAGCCATAATTGTCAACAGTCAGCCCTCCCAGGTGGCTAGCCAGTCATGTCCGTCAACGAATTGATGCTTCCTGACATAAATATATATATTTTTAGCCCACTGTCCAAATCACTTTTCGTCCGTGGTCCGTCGTCCATCCGTCCGTCCGTCGTCCGTCCGTCCCACCGTTCATCGTCCGTCCGTCCATCCGTAAAAAATTCTTGTTACCGTGATTTCTCAGGAACTGCTTCATGGATCTTTCTCAAATTTGGTACACAGGTTCCCCTTGGGGTTTAGTTGTGCAAGATACCCTCTTTGGTCCGATTCGAAAATCCAATATGGCCACAAGGCGGCCATCTTGGATTTCCTCATGAAACCTTGTTATCGCGATTTCTCAGGAACTACTTCATGGATCTTTCTCAAATTTGGTACACAGGTTCCCCTTGGGGTCTAGTTTTGCACAAGGCGGCCATCTTGGATTTCCCCAGGAAACTTTAGTACCGCGATTTCTCAGGAAATACTTCATGGATCTTTCTCAAATTTGCTACACAGGTTCCCCTTGGGGTCTAGTTGTGCAGGATATCTTTTTTGGGCCGATTCGAAAATCCAATATGGCCACAAGGCGGCCATCTTGGATTTCCCCATGAAACTTGGTTACCGCGATTTCTCAGGAACTACTGCATGGATCTTTCTCAAATTTGGTACACAGGTTCCCCTTGGGGTCTAGTTGTGCAAGATAATTTTTCTGGTCCGATTCGAAAATCCAATATGGCCACCAGGCAGCTATCTTGGATTTCCCCATGAAACATAGTTCATTTCTGAGGAAGTACTACATGGATCTTTCTCAAATTTGGTACACAGTTTTCCCTTGGGGTCTAGTTGTGCATGACATCTTTTTCGGTCCGATTTGAAAATCCAATATTTTCACCAGTCGGCCATCTTAGTTTTCCCCATAAAACTTTTCGCGATTTCTCAGGAACTACTGCATGGATCTTTCTCAAATTTGGTACACAGGTTCCCCTTGGGGTTTAGTTGTGCAAGATACCTTTTCTGGTACGATTCGAAAATCCAACATGGCCACAAGGCGGCCATCTTGGATTGCCCCATGAAACTTTGTTATCGTGATTCCTCAGGAAGTACCTCATGGATCTTTCTCAAATTTGGTAGATATGTTCCCCTTGGGGTCTAGTTGTGCAAGATACCTTTTTCGGTCCGATTCTAAAATCCAATATAGCCAACAGGCGGCCATTTTGGATTTCCCCATGAAATTTTATCGTGATTTCCGATTCGAAAATCCAAGTTACGCCTCAAATTAATACTGTATTCTTTTTGAATTTGGTGCTAATACTGTTATATGGAATATGGAATAGGTCTTTGGATTATGGACGCGGATATTCTCTAATGGACGACGGCTGGATTATGAATGACGGACTAGACGCTTGTAATTTACATCACAAGAGTCGGCCGATCAAACGGTGGGTCATATTCTATATATTGACTATAGAGAATATCCATACTTTCATCTTCTATATCAAGGAGTTCAAATGATTCCGAATTAAAATGTATTTCTTCAAATTTTAAATCAGTTCACTTTAGTCCATGCCGTTGCAAGTGAACTTCTCCACCGTTTTGTCTGCCGAAGGGACGTCACTCTTGTGAAATAACGTCACAACTCGACAGCTGTAGACTACTGCGTGTTTCGATCCAAGGGAGATCATCAGGGCTCATGCCAAAGTGTCAAAGAGATTAGTCTTTGCTTCCAGTACCCAATGATGACACGTGCAAAAAAAAAAATACCACCAAACGAAGACGAAGGATCCTCCGGACATTCACTTTCGGACTAACTTTGCTCATTTCACTTGTACTATAACAACCGACATCAAGTACAGTTTCTAGAAATCTTGAAACTCCTGAACCATAGATATATAATATCTTGGTGTTTTCCAGTGTCCCTTTTCGATCTTTTTCGCTCAAATTCGAAATTCAGCAAACAAAATTACAAATCAATCGTTTGTTCTTAGTAACAATGGACAAAAAGATCCTCTTGTCATTAGCTTACAATTATCAGACAATGGTGGGGGCCAAGATCCTTCAGGATCTCTCGTTAAATATGAAAATCTGATGCATATTATAGAATACATTTTCACACACTTTTGCAGACCAGTTTCACGTGGAATCCGGCATTTCAGTCGGGCAAATTCATGTTTTCATCCGAAAAGTGTACTGAAAAGTGTATCTGCAGTATATTACTGTTTCAGGAACATGGCTGAATATCTACCGCAGATTCTTGGAGATGAATTAACCTGTCATATTTGTACGGAGATTTATACAGACCCTGTCCAGCTGCCATGTCAGCACAGCTTCTGCAGAGAATGTCTTAAGCTATATGTTTGTTCAGACGCAGCAACCGACAGCAAAACGGACAATGCACGAACTATATTTAATCAGACAGTGGAAACAGCAGATGCGTGTGATCGAAACCCCCCCGATTCAGTCGTGGAAAGATTTGTCTACTGTCCAGTTTGCAGGAACCCTTCGGTGCTTGATAGTGAGAGAGTGTCCACACTAGCTGTCCACTTTACTATTGCCAACATCGTGGAGAAATACCAGAGTGAAGTGAAAACGGCTGATCTTGGACAGACTGAGATAAGGAAAGGCGATGATGAACCAAATTGTTCCTTGTGTCAAGCTGAGCATCCCAAGAAGGCCGTTAAAGGCTGTTCAACATGCAAATGTCTGTATTGCCAAGAATGTCTCGATGCCTGCCATCCTATGCGCGGACCACTATCGAAACACGCACTGGTCGAAGTTGAACAATACACATTGATCCCAGTCTGTGAAGAGCATGATGAGCCACTCAAAGTGTTTTGTGGTGATTGCAAACATCTGTATTGTTATCCATGTAGTGTGCGTAATCATGCCAGACATGACATTAAACCAGCTGAAGCTACTTTTGTAGAAGAGAAGGTGGGTGAAATAATCTAGTACATGTCGATTGACCAAAATGTAAACATGTCAGATAACGGAACATTACGTGGAAATATTGAGGTTATAGAATATAGAGCCGATCATTTTATTCCTATTTGGTCATCAAAAATGGACTTAATTACAAATATGCATATTTGAAATACTGAATGTATCCAATTGTCGTTTTTATCTCGCCTTACGAAGTAAAGGGGAGATACTGTGAGGGGGGGGGGGAAGAGGATGTCGTCGTCGGTGTCTGACTGTGTCGGTGTCCCCTGCCTGGAAATGATAAGGTTTTTGGTTTAGCAAATTAAAAACAAATCTAGAAAAAATATATAAAAAAAATAAAAAATATGGGGGGTGGGTATGCCACCTGAGGGTACTACCCGTGGGGTGCTCCAATGTTAAAATCCCTATGACAGATTTTTGTGTTTAGCTGAAGTGCGCATGTACATCTGTACTTAGAAAGTTTGTTGCAGTTGTCAGCTGTCATTGGATGATTATGAAACTTGTACACATGTTTCTTATGATTAGAGGATGTACATGTGCTATTTTTGAGAAGAAATATTAATTTTTCTCCAAATTATGGCAAATGAATGAGTTTTCTGTTTAGGTAAATTGTACATGTAGGCCTCTACATGTATACATGTACATGTACATGATAAGTTTGCTGCAGTTGTCAGCTGTCACTGAATGATTATGAAACTTGGTACACATGTTTCTTATGATTAGAGGATGTACCTGTGCTATTTTTGAGAAGAAATATTAATTTTTCTCCAAATTATGGCAAATGAATGAGTTTTCTGTTTAGGTGAAATGTACATGTAGGCCTCTATATGTATACATGTACATGTACATGGTAAGTTTGCTGCAGTTGTCAGCTCTCATTGGATGATTACAAAACTTGGTACACATGTTTCTTATGATTAGAGAATGTACCTGTGCTATTTTTGAGATGAAATATTAATATTTCTACAAATTAAAGCAAATGATAGAGTTTTGCGTTTAGCTGAAGTGATGTACATCTGTACACCACAGTTTGCTGCAGTTGTCAGCTGTCATTGAATGATTATGGAACTTGGTACACATGTTTCTTATGATTAGAAGATGTACCTGTGCTATTTAAGAGATGAAATATTAATTTTTGTTCAAATTTTGAACTCGTGTAAAACAGAAGAATAACGAACGAATCGGAGAAAAGACGATATCGTTCTTTCGCCAGAAGACGAACCCCTTCTTTCATCTCTCTGTCATTTTGACCTCGGCGTATTGTCGTACGTCGAGGCGTGCGTCCGTCTGTCCGTTACAGTGTTAGGCAAAACCGCTTGAAATATAGTGACCAAAATTTGAAAACTTATTTGTCTAGTTAGTCAGACGCATATCGAAAATAGCTCCTCTCTGTCCATATTTTACAATATTTTGCTCCTTTGCAGATGGATTAATTTTAAAAGCCTACGAAAAATATTCGTCTCGGCCATTATTCTATAGAGTTATGCCCCTTTGTGGATGTAATAATCTATGATTTTGTGATATATATGCTTGAATGTATCCTTTATGTAGCTGTTATGTTTGCAAAATTAGAGTTATGTTCTAAAAAAGGGTAACTTTGGACGATTAGTTAGTAAATATAGCCATAATATGTTGCACATTCTTAGAATATTCCTCAATTGCTTGCGAAGTGTCTCGCCCTCCTGTTTTTGGTTTGCACTGTTCTTCCCTTTTTCGCTACATATATTTTCAACAATCTCACGGAACCTAGCAACGCCTGGCCGTGTCCTTCACGGACACGGGTAAAGAATCCATGCGGATAACATGCAATATTGAATGACGGGATGATCAAATAATCGGTCTTTCAGATATTAGTTTACCTTTAATAATTATATTAAATGTAATTTCATTTGTTTCAAACGATCCCACGAGCACGTAATGGACAGAATAGCTCCAGCTCAGACCAGTTTATCGCCGAATACAAATAAATAATGCAAAATAAATTTTCCGCAATGGGAACACTGGGAGCTTTATTTTTGATACTGTGTTTGTTACATAAATTAAAATTAAAATAGTTTCGGTACTGATTCAAGTTTAGGCCATGTACCAAGTTCAAATGTATGCCTCTAAATGAAGTTTGGTTGCAAATTTCTGGGGGCAACTCCAGTTTGAACCAAAATGTACTCCATGGGTATTCTGTCTTCAAAACCATACTTCAAACCTTTATGTAGTATTTGTTAACCTATTTGTTCACTGTTATAAATTATCTATGGATCACTCATATATTACCACTAATTATCCAGGACAGAATGGAAACCAAGAGAAGCCACCTGAAGAAGACATACAAGGATATCAGTTGCTGTATCGCCGATCTGAAAAAGAAAGAAGAGGATGTCAACGTAATTATGCAACGATTCTCTCTCTTTGCATGCTCTGTCTGGTAGATTACGAGTGTTTCAAAGACACAATAATTAGTTAGGAAAAATCCGTTGTCAGACAGACAACCCGTTGTCAGACAGACAGAATTCGGCCCACTCGTGCATGTTTGCCACTAGGTAGATCACGTTTCGCAGATATTCACTTTCGCAAGTAGGCAATTTGTGTTTGGAATGGTGCAATTTATATTCCGTGTTTTCTTGGATTTAGCTGGGTCACATTCTCAGTACAACCACCTAGCAAGTCGGTCTCGCTCCCGTCGCTCCACTCCTGGATCCACCCCCTGACCCTCTGCTCCCTTCTCCACTCCTGCTCCCACCCCTGACCCTCTGCTCCCTCCACTCCTGCTCCCACTCCTGACCTCTGCTCCCTTCTCCACTCCTGCTCCCCACCCCCTGACCCTCTGCTCCCTCCACTCCTGCTCCCACCCCTGACACTCTGCTCCCTTCTCCACTCCTGCTCCCACCCCCTGACCCTCTGCTCCCTTCTCCAATCCTGCTCCCACTGCTCCCTTCTCCACTCCTGCTCCCACCCCTGACCCTCTGTTCCCTTCTCCACTCCTGCTCCCATCCCCTGACCCTCTGCTCCCTTCTCCACTCCTGCTCCCACCCCCTGATCCTCACTTCTTCACTCCTTCTTCCCTCTCCCATCAGTCTGCACCCTCTCTCCTCCTTGCTTCATACCATCCCCGATCATGCCGATAGATAGCTTGAGTTGAACTAGTTTCTGAAACAATTGTTATCATTACTATTGTCTGTTTGATTTTCAACTCCATGTAGGAAGTGTTATAGCTGTATAGCATTCGATTGAACTGATTGTTCTGCTTTTAAGCTTATATGCTGTTTTCAATTCTTTGTGGGGCTGTTTTCAATATTCGTGTATTTCTAGAAATGTTTTGACAACGACTATAAAACTATCGAGACAAAATACCTGCAAATTCAAACTGCTCTCGATGGCTGGAGATCGGAATCATTGGCGGTCATTGGGAAGAGGCGAGATTCTCTCTTCGAGCAAATGGAAAGAGAAATCAGAAGGCTCCAATTACATTTGACAGAGATTGACAACTACTTAGAGGGAAAACTAAAGTACTTCGAATATAGTGATCCTATACAATATCTGCTGGTAAGTTTCTCATTGTTTTTGTTTCATTGTGAAGTTCTCCTCAAGCGTGTTTCTTATCGTAACGTGAGATCTCCCAGACAGAGATCCTGGAAACCCATTGAATCATAATCACAGTAAAATAACTGTTACGTCGAATTTCTGATATTATACTACAAATTTATAGTTGAGAAAGATTATCATTTTTTCTAAGCTTGTGGATTTTTTTGTTTGACCGAGCTAAGGATTTTGGATGTCAACAATGTTAATCCATTGTAGTCAAACCACCTGGGCCTATTTGATGATATTTTATTTGCTACTGCATAGTGATTGTGGCATTTTTAAGGTGTTTACTTGACGATTATTGTCTTTCGTTGTAGGTCTCAGAAGAAACAGTTCAGAGGTATTTAATGATCTTCCAGTTTGCCTGTTATCTGTTTTCTTTTTCTTTTTGTGTTTTATGTTTTTTTAATTTATATGTTTTTATGTTTGATATGTCAAGATATGTTTTGACCCTTTTCAGATAACACTGATGTATGTAGATCATGGTGACCCTGTTACACATCCCTATCCTTTCGACTGATAATCAATCGTATTATCAATCTATGAAATCCAAGATTTCCAAATGTGCAAGTCTTACAGATGTAATCAGCCTTAAATCTAGGCTGGAATCGATCTATGCCAAACTCCGCGAAAGTGACACATGTCACGACAGGTACAAAATAAAACACAGTTGACCACATACGACTAAACTTGTTTCCACCATTCACGAGAAAATAGACGAAATTTTTCTTTGAAAAATAAACGGCATGGCATGCCGTTTATTTTTCGACGGCCGTATCAACAAGCGTTTACACGTGTGGTACATTCTGCCTACGTATGCTCTGCTATACTCTACCGAACTTGGAGCACGAGCCATAACGTTATCCCATGACTACAGCTGTTCACCATTCAGATTCGTGAGCGTCGCTACGTCACTCACACGTCACGCAATGACGTCATTTTCCTCCCCACGTACAGCACATATCCAGTGGCGAAAGAGAAAACCCGTCGAAGCTGGCAGAGTTTCTTTCTCTGGTAAGATATTCTTGCATTCGTTGTATATGGCAATCCCACTATCATCAAATATAATACCTATGATGCTTCAGCAAACTTCGCTGCTGACAAACAGACGTGAGAGAATTGATCAAATCCATCGATTTTGAGGCTGATTACATCTTTAATATTGTCACCCGTTTAGAAATATTGAACCTTGACGAGCAAAAACTTAACACAGGGATTGGAATTCTCCAGCTGATCACTTCACAGGTGTCAGACATCAACTGATAGTATACATATTCGCGTGTTATCAAGGGGGTTTATCCTCTTCAGTTTCTCCGTTTCAGTAGCAAATTTGAGGCATTTAATAAATGTTGGAGATGTGTTTTTCGGAAAAGTGTACCCACCGTGATAATGTGCAATGGTCGAAAGATGAGAAAATCGGCAAGATGCCTGCGTTTGGTCAGGGGATGAAGCAGGCCGAGAAAATATGTTGCCCTAATATATGCATATCTATATGCGGTTTTTTTAGCTCGCCGTATACGAAGTAGGCGAGGTATTGGGAGAGAGGGGGGGAAAGTGTCGGTGTCCGTGTTGATGTCGGTGTCGGTGTCCGGTTAAGTTTTTATGTTTAGCACAACGTTAGACTCAAGCTGGAAGATTAATGTTTTTTGTTTAGCCTGGACCTAGAATAATTTTGACTTCTTTTGGACTCTGAAAGTTTTCTGGGTTAATCTTTTTTGTTTAGGCTGGACTTAAAATAATTTTGACTTCTTTTAGACTCTGAACGTTTTCTGGGTTAATGTTTTTTGTTTAGGCTGGACTTAGAATAATTTTGACTTCTTTTGGACTCTGAAAGTTATCTGTGTTAATGTTTTCTGTTTAGGCTGAACTTAGAATAATTTACTGCTTGAAAAAAAGGTAATCTTTATCTTTATTTCAAGTTTTATAATATAGTTCATCTTTCAATCCAACTTCAACATCACTGACAAAGAAGTCAAATTTTATAACAATATGTATTGGCATTGCCAGTGATGTGCAATCTGAAGGGCTCGATCTTTATGCGAAGCTGCATGTTATTGACAAAATCCAAAACGGCGAGCTGCCGGGTTACACATAACCCTTGTTTTAGTTGTCACAGTCGTGCATCGAAGAGAACATTTTACCTTTGTAACTCAATCAGAATTCAAAGGGTGAGTTAATTCGATTTTTATTCTGTTCCGACCATCGTCCCTACAATCTGGTCAGTTACTAAACTTTTAGATAAAGTATTCGGTACACCGTCACACCTTTACGCCAGCAAAAATAGATTTGAGCATTCGAGAGGGCCTTCCACGGTCAGCATAGAATTTTCACGTGTCGTAGCACGATCCAAATTGATACGACAATATCGTTACATATCTATGGACTATTTCTGATATTTCCTCTACACTGAGATAGCTATGATGGGAGGTCATCATATGATTCGTTAAATTTGAACCCCTTTGCATGTTGCTGAGCACTATATTGCCCGATGTATCTGGCACAAATGACATCACATGTGGCTCTGGCTGGGAGAATTTCGGCTGGCAAATCCCAACTTCGAGCTCTAATTTATAAAAGATGCCGGACACAACATCGCCAAACTGTTTTCGCTATCACAAAAAATGACATATTTACTGCAAATACCTGTACTTTTCTCGACTTTTTTCAGACCCCTTTGGGTTTCACTTCACGATAAATTCATACCTAATCATTTATTGGTTCGAAATATCACCCCGATTAATTTTGTCAAATTGCTCACATATTTATTTTTTCATTTAATCTTCCTCAGTCTTAGCAGCCGCATAAAAGGAACTCACTGTGCTCTCGAATCCCACAAGTCTGAAGATGCAGATATAAGGAAATGTCAAGAAGGCCAGCCATTACCAAAAACGGAATTATATTTGACAGAACGAAAACCGGACGGGTCGTTAGACGTTAGGTTACCTGGACGTGCTGTCTCGTGTGAGTATTGATTCAAGTTATGATGAAGTCTACTCTAAATTGGGCATCACTGTGTTATACGACTGATCTGTTGTGGATGAACTGGAAATAACTCTTGGAATAGTTCCCACATTTATAGAGATATCTGGGTACATAAATTATCTGTGTATAGAGGTAGATGACCTGTTCCACCAATTATAACCTACTAATAAGAACTGACTTTTCTGATGGATCTGAAAATACGATGGATCTGAAAGTACATAAGATATTTTTTTTGTCATGTAGAAAGTGATCGTATAACAGTATTTTCGTTATGCTGGGGTTACACTATCTTAGTATTGCACAGATTGTAGTGCTGAAAATTGGTCGAGTCTACTGTGAGATTCAAACGAGCGACCACCAGAGTAAGACACCGAACAGTCAACATAATATGTCGGCGGTCTAAACCACTCGGTCAATGGGCCGGTAGCAGACCGGTAGTCTTGAAAGCGAACATACAGTACCCCTATGAAGACCGTAATGACATAGCTCTCATAGCTGAATACATTAAGAGATTGTTTTGCCATACGATTATTTTCTATAAGGCAAAAAAAAGTTATGGGCATTTATTATATTTATTAGAGTGTCTCCCTATATAAATTGTAATGAGATAAAACTGCATATTCCCCGGTCAATAAAACTGCATATTCCACCCCCCATGGAATATACACTAAAGGGAGATAATTACAACAGAGGTCGCCCCGTTCTCCCATCACGGAGTAGTTCGTCGAGTTGATTTTAGCTGGAGAACACAGCAGAAATAAATTATCTCCCCCCATCTAATTGTAAGTAGAATCTTACCCAAGCACATTATTGGAGTAACTAATAAGCGTTGCGAGATTTACACGATAGTAGTGAATCAGCTCCGAATCAGTGGAATCTCGTGCATGAAAAATAATGTTGCTGGCGATTGCCCACTGAAAGCAATCAACTCAGAAGGATTGCGCTCTTCCAAAATAAACATAAAACATTATTTTGCTGGAGAGATAATAGATTAACACAGAGTTAAGTTGATAAATATAATAATGAAATTATTGCCTTGTGGCTCGGGCAATATGCACATCCTCAGGGCAACAAAACTGCATATTCCCCTCAAAACAAGGCAATATTTTCATAATATCTTATATATTTAAATCTATTGGAATGGAAATAATCTATATTTATGATATAATATGCTAGATTACCAATTACCAATGCTAATAGATTGCTAATTTCATTCCATTTGTTTTTGTTTTAGGTCCAGTCCTCTTACTTGAGAAGGAACTACATAACTGTGTTTCTGTGCTGTATAACGGTAAACACATGATAAATGTACTTCAGTGCGCAAATAAAGAAACCTTTCATGGAGCACTGGCCGATCACTCCTACAAGAATGGCAGAATCTACTGGGAAGTTAATGTCACTTATAGGGTGAAATCTGAGCAACCAAAAAACAACTTGGTATATTCAGCAGTTATGATATGTAAGAGTAAACCACAATCATGGTTCATTGGTGGAAACCGCCATTCGTTGGGAGTAGCCATTCATAATGAACATGATAAAGCAAAATACAATTTTTCGTCCTGGTTCAATGGAAAATGTGTTTCTGAGCTCCCTGTATTCCCCGATGGTACTCAGTGTGGGATTGTGTGTCAGGGATTCTACTTGGATTGTCCCGGCCGAACTCTCACCATTCTGGACTGTACTCATGACCGTGTAATCCACACTTTCCGAGAAGTTCAACTGTCCAAGCACCTAACCCCCGCTGTAGTAGTATATAGCTTTGACTATGTTGATGTGTTAGCTCAGTTACGGACCGGTCGAGACATCTCCACACTACCCACATGCCTGTACAAGATGTTACAGACAAAGTAGATAATAGAGAGTGTAATCATTTTGCTGGAGACAATACCAGATATTACATCATCAATGTGGGGACACAATCACTTAATTTGTATTCTGGACATAATGACTAGCTGGACAATGTCAGGGGTTTATATTCCTTCAATTATGCGTTTGTCTGGAATATTGCCTGGGAGTATATTTTCTGGCAGAATGTCGCATTCAGCGAGTAGATCGCTATAGTTGGTCCAAATTTAACTTGCTTTTCATCCCTCAGATTCAGATTGACTGCTATGTTGATAATCAATGAAACAGCCTACGTGTTAATTCACACTTTTCCTGCTGTTGCTGTAATAGGATAACTAATTATGTATGGTATGTGATTGTATTCGTGATTTCGTTGTGTATAAACGTCAAAGATTCAAATTTTTCCCCCCGTTTGTACAGAAGTATTTTGCATGATGACATGGCTACCAGGATTCAAACGTTTGATTGAAATGAAATAAATTGGGGGGGGGGGGGATCAAACAAATCATCTTATTGCATTCCATATTGATTTATTAAATTGATACCTCCCCTATAGACTACAGTTTTTACCCCTCAACCCATAGGGCTGCGGGATCATGTTATCGCCATGTACGTACGTCCATCCGTTCATTCGTCAACATCTGTATGTCTGCAGATCTATGAAGCCAAGCCTTGTCAAACTTTGATGATAGCTTCCTATATGATAACTTATGAACTGGTTAGGTGTTCAGCTGGCTATAGTGAATGTATGAATTTTAATGAAATTCGTAACAGATATAACAGTTACTTTCGTAACTTTTTTGTCAATTGCCTTTTATACAAACTTTAGGGAAGGCACTGGAATGTTTATTTTTGTTTGTCAATGTAAATTTGAAAGCATCACCGTGTAATACATGTAATATGTACCCATAATGTGTATTTACCTTCAAGAATGGAACTAAAGAACAGGAAAAGTATTCATTTTCGAATGAGATATATTTAGCGAATTAATTAATACGAAATGAGGTACATATCTACAATAACCACCACCCGCATTAATTTTTATGTGAGTGTTATACGAATTAGATCTTTGGATCATACAGGCGGAAATTTTTTGATGGATTATGGGGGCATATTAAATGACGAATTAGACGATTGTGTTTGAAAAGTTCGAAGTGTCTCAAAACGAAGCATCAGTTCCATAGCAATAAAGAATGTGTTATCAAAAAATAAGCTATAGTGTTAAAATATCCATGGACCGCTATTAACACATACCAAAGAAAATGTGCATTTTGGCATTTAAATGATGGATATCCATGAGTGAGTGAGAGTGACTGAGTAGTAGGGTTGTGCTTGAATGAGAATTACTGCAAAGAGTATCCTGACTCGGAAAACCAATAAGAAACCAAAGAAAAGGTTTTACCGAATAAAAATGTGTCATCAAAGTTGGAAAAACTTTATCTGGGAATTGTATATGAAAGAAAGATATTTAATTCTAAACACTTCACTAACGATAAAATCCTTCAGAGGTCCAGGGTTTGTTTTAGACAAAGACTGTTCGAAATGTCGATAGTTAATTCGTAATTTATTAATAGATTTTTATACTTTGGAATACCTTACCTATTTAAGTATATGGGATGAGGGATTGATGAGAGATTCTGTTATATACACAAAGACAACCGCAAAATCGAATAAATCGGATCCTTGAACTATCCATCGACTCGGTTTGACGACATTGCTAAACTGAATGTCGTATCTGATGTTTGTATTTGTGCATGTGACTCAAATTTATATATATATCTAAATCAAACGACTCGAATCCATACAGAATACTCTCAGCATTGTTTCACTTCATGCATGCTTAGATACATGTATAATTTGCAGATACAATGAATAAACGTTAGGCCTTTGTAATGAAACAGCGTGGGTGTCCTTTCAAATTACAACACATATAAGGGAAGTGGGAAGAGGTGCCGACATACTGACAGAGTCAAATGACTTCACAGTATAGTCTTCCGGTTAACCTGTTCTTTCTCATTTATCAAACGCTATATAAACGATCTTCTTGCCGTTGATAACCGCTATATAATTGACACAGAAAAGGATATATATCCACCTTCAGTGGATATGAAGGAAACTACAGATGGCCCTAACAGCCCAAAAATGAAGAGGGCCTTCTCTCTCGTCGACTTCACGACAAAAGAGACGATTACAATTCCAAAATCGTAAACTATCCCCAGTAAGATTTCAGTAGGACAAGCATATGGCGTATACATATCTAGTCTAGTAGCATTCGCAAGATCCTGTGGAAAATGTGACGATTTTAACACCACAAAACAAAATTGCAGAAACTTACAGAACAGGGCTATACTACCAAACGCATCCACTCAATGTTTCTCAAATTTGGATTTCGATGAAGGATTTCAATACGGATTTATAATAGGATCAGTACAATTTAGCAAAATATATTCGCCCCAAAATCATAAAACAGTTATTTCACATAACACGAGATGTATGTAAGCAACATTTTAGAAAAAAAACATTAATCTCTTTACAGTTCACCTTTAAGTCTAAATCCGCTAAACCCGGGGCTAGTGAGTCAATAGGATTTAACGTTGTTTTTAACATTTTTTTCAGTCATATCACGACGGCGCCTACATGTGCTAGGACACGAGTGAGTCCACAGTTCCTATTATCCTGGTCACTGATCAGCCCAGCAAGTAACCCGGGGCTAGGGGCCATATGCATCCATGTATTACAAGGTCTTCATAGTGTTCTTATCAACACACACAATTAAAGCGTGACTGAGATACATCATATTCTACATAACGACTTTACAACGAAAATCATACGGCTTAAAAATACTGATGAGAGATACTGATTTGATATTTTTGGAACATCACTGTCTTGATGGCATCACCTTTGGCCGCTTCTCTCTTGCATGAAACTAGCCTATTTTATGCACATTGTGATTTATTCTTGCAACTTGGTGCTAATGCGATTAAATGATTTAGGTCTTTGGATTATGAACTCGGCAATTCTTTAATGGACGATGGCTGAATATTGAATGACGGACTATAGACGCTTGTATCGATATTAGTATTTCAACATAAACCTTCCAGAATGTTGAAGGCAGTAATGTGAACCAATGTTTAGCTTTGCGATGTAGTCGAGTTGGTTTAGAGAACATGTGCCGGGTCATATACTACTAGGTTATTATACTGTGCCGTGTACAGTATGGAATGGTATTGCACAAGTCCATGTTGTGATGAACCCCCATACTGGACGTATACATTACCTTACTGCACAAAGCTGTAATGTACTGTAATGACCTATTTATTATACAGGTCATCGGAAGATTGAACTAAATAGTTTACATTGATTTTTCATTCATCTTTGAATCAGCAATTTTGTTAGATAAAACAGGATAACATTAATGTATTCAAATATAACAATAAAGCATTTAGAATCCATAAATTCCTAGAGTGCAATAAAATCTATGAGCTGCCGTTTATGACAATATTATACACGGTGTATATATATAATGGAACATGGAAATATGGTGATACTGAATGAATATGGTGCGAATTGGGTCGTTATATTGGAAATGTTGTTATATTGAAAGTTACAAAATATGGGATGGTTTTATCGTATATTGTAACATTTGTGGCTATGTATATGAAATGTTATTTATATAGGAGTAAAATGCAAACTAAAGTAGGTTTATATATATATGAAGAATGGTGTAATTATATACACTCCACATTTGCTAAACATATAAACCGATTGAACGTATATAGTGTAAACTGATATTGAACGTATATATATATATATAGAACGACTGAATACGGCGTATTTGACAAAGACGCTTAACGGATATGGCAGGCGGAAGTATGCTGTGAGCATGCACATTGTGCTCGCGCAAAGCATTGCGGTTCCAATTCCACGATAACAGTGGCCATTGACTGATTCCCGCTCTCAAACAAGGGTCTCCGACACAATCCAACGACTCGACGACTTGGTTGCCGGTCAACAGTGGCCAGTGCCATATTAAAATTTGCGAATAGAGAGAGGTCAGCCCGTCGCCGTTTTACGGTGGCCCATGGACGACATGCTATATTTTTTTAGTTTTGAGTTTATTTTTTTTTACTTCTAGGTTTCATTTTTTGTGTTAGGTTTCATTTTTTTGTTTTAGGTTTATTTCTTTGGTTTTCACCCGGGTGAAAACCTTCTCACCCGGGTGGAAAGTTTTCCATCTGAGTGAAAACCTTCTCACCCGGGTGAAAACCTTCTCACCCGGGTGAAAACGTTTTCACCTGGGTGAGAAGGTTTCCACCTGATTGTGCCCTCGTTTTAGTTCCCTTGCACTGACATTCCGGCAAAATGGAGGGTGGTTCGTTCAAAAGTATAGATGATCTCAAACTGTCACACTGAACTTTCATGTTTGCTCATGCAGTCGATAAATGATATTTCACGTCTTGCGTGTTTTATATACCGGTAAGTTGTATTTTCAAACCCGTGTTCTCTGCGAGCACACGAGCTTGTCATGTCTGACAAGCGAAAATTAGGCCCCGTATAATCGAACCCGTATAATCTGCATAATTTGTATTGCCCCGCATCATTCGGTGATTCAAAGTGTTCGGTAGCTAAAATCGAATAGTCAGATCGCGCAAGTCAAACCACCTAAGACGAATCGTCCAACGCCCTGTGTCGGATCGGCCGATGTAGTTTTTGGAGCTTATTGAGTTTTTTTATTTAGTTGGGTGAGGTTTAGATTTGTCCTGATACCTCTAATTGATGCCTGATAGGGTAACCAAATACGGTCATTGTACACTTAAATCGCATTAGGCTAAACACATACGATGGAGATAGAGTCGCGCCTATCACAGTTAAGGATGAGGCTAGGTTAAAAATCATCAATGGGACTAATAGTGAGAAATGACGAACGAGAGAATAAACGATAAGTTGGTAAATTTTGACCTTCTGCGTTGTCTCTCGTGACTGTTTTGAGTCCCACACTAATTATGTGGAGGTTCGAGAAACATAATAGATGAAAAAGACCAGCTTCAACTGTTAGCCTCCTTTTCTAAACGATGCCCGACTAGACGCTTACCTCCCCTTGACTCGCGCTTTCCCCCAAGCCATCCTCATCTTAGGATAATACTAGTGAGATAGGATAGAGTTTAGATCATCGTAGACAAATACTTCGGACTGATTCTCAAAGTAAAATTATTGCTTTCGTATAAGCTTGAACCTAATTTTGATCTCAAACCCAGCGAAGAAAAGAAGAAATAGTATAGAAGCAATTTGTGTTTCTGTTTCGGTTCGTTGATACGGTGTTCACGGTAGACCTGTTATACGATAGTATTCACAGGATCTCCATTTCTTTCTCCTGAATCCATTCTGCTGTATGGCTCAGAATCGTCTTCATCAGCCATTATGGCCCATGTTAAACTGATTTTGAGTTTTCTGCTTTCTAATGTAAGCTTATATAAGTGACTCCACATTTGGCAGCTTGGACGGTCGAGTGTCAAATACAGGAATATTTGATGTTAATATGTGTATCAAGCCTGAAATATAAATAATATTCAGTGAGTTTCATGTGCATCCATTGGACTCAGTGATTATTTTAACCAATTGTTAGACGGATTGCGAAGCAATATCCGTACTATGGATTGATGAAATCTGATTGGTTTGCGGGCTGGCTGCTTGGTTGCTTGGCTGGTTGTCCGTTTTCAACATTCCAGGATACTATTTCATGTTTTGTTAAAGCTTGAGCTCTACCCTGTATCTCACAAACTAAGCCTCGCCTAATCCCATATGCTGATATATTCAGATAGCATACCTGATGCTGCATTGACTGCACCCATCCACTTCACCCTGGGGTATATCTCCCCCCCACCCCACCAGGAACGGATCTCCAGCACTGTATCTCTGAATCTAAAACTCACCCTACTACGAATGAAAAAAAAACCCAGCCTCATTAAGCACCAAAATCAACATTGGACGATCGGACACAGGACGTTGGACGATTCGTCTTAGGCGGTTTAACTTGTGCGCGATCTGACTATTCGATTTTAGCTACCGAACTCTGTGAATCACTGAATGATGCGGGACAATACAATTCTGCAGTGCCGATACACAAATAACTTACTGATATATAATAACGGTGCAATTTAAAGGACGGTAATTGTCTTTGTGGGGAAAACGGTCAACCTCGAACCCACACCGCAGCAGAATGCCCGTGCACAAGATTATACATGGCCTAGTTTTCTTTTTTCAGACATGACAAACTCGTGTGCTCGCAGAGAGCTCGGGTTTGAAAATACAACTTATATAAAACATGCCAGACGTGAAATATCATTTATCGACTGCATGAGCAAACATAAAAGTTCAGTTTGACAGTTTGAGATCATCTATACTTTTGAACGAACCACCCTCCATTTTGCCGAAATGTCAGTGCAAGGGAACGAAAACAAGGGCACGATCACGTGAATTTTCACCTGAGTGGAAACCTTCTCACCCAGGTGAAAACCTTCTCACCCAGGTGAAAACGTTTTCACCCGGGTGAGAAGGTTTTCACCCAGGTGGAAACGTTTCCACCCGGGTGAAAACTAAAGGAATCAACCTAAAACAAAAAAAATGAAACCTAACACAACAAAATTAAACCTAGAAGTAAAAAAAAAGTTCTCTCTAAACTAAAAAAATTTAGCATGTCGTCTATGGGCCACCGTAAAGCGGCGACGGGCTGACCTCTCTCTATTCGCAAATTTTAATATGGCACTGGCCACTGTTGACCGGCAACCAAGTCCAGTCGTTGGATTGTGTCGGAGACCCTAGTTTGAGAGCGGGAATCAGTCAATGGCCACTGTTATCGTGGAACTGGAACCGCAATGCTTTGCGCGAGCACAACGTGCATGCTCACCGCATACTTCCGCCTGCCATATCCGCCTGCCATATCCGTTAAGCGTCTTTGTCAAATACGCCGTATCAAATACGCCGTATTCAGTCGTTCTATATATATATCGGCTTACACTATATACGTTCAATATCAGTTACACTATATACGCAATCGGTTTATATGTTTAGCAAATGTAGAGTGTATATAATTACACCACTCTTCATATATATATGAAACTTCTTTAGTTTGCATTTTACTCCTATATAAATAACATTTCATATACATTGCCACAATGCTACAATATATGATAAAACCATCCCATATTTTGTAACTTTCAATATAACAACATTTCCAATATAACGACCCAATTCACACCATATTCATTCATTATCACCATATTTCCATGCTCCATTTATATATATACACCGTGTATAGTATTGTCATAAACGGCAGCTCATAATATGAGCTGCCGTTTATGACAATATTATACACGGTGTATATATATAATGGAGCATGGAAATATGGTGATAATGAATGAATATGGTGTGAATTGATTGGTTATATTGGAAATGTTGTTATATTGAAAGTTACAAAATATGGGATGGTTTTATCATATATTGTAACATTGTGGCAATGTATATGCAATGTTATTTATATAGGAGTAAAATGCAAACTAAAGAAGTGTTATATATATATGAAGAGTGGTGTAATTAGATACACTCTACATTTGCTAAACATATAAACCGATTGAACGTATATAGTGTAAGCTGATATATATATAGAACGACTGAATACGGCGTATTTGATACGGCGTATTTGTCAAAGACGCTTAACGGATATGGCAGGCGGATATGGCAGGCGGAAGTATGCTGTGAGCATGCACGTTGTGCTCGCGCAAAGCATTGCGGTTCCAGTTCCACGATAACAGTGGCCATTGACTGATTTCCGCTCTCAAACTAGGGTCTCCGACACAATCCAACGACTCGACGACTTGGTTGCCGGTCAACAGTGGCCAGCACCATATTAAAAGGAGGTGTTCGGTTTGACCGTATTTTCTTCCTTAGTGTGTTGCGTTTATAAACCGAAAATATAACTTCCTCTCGTTTACTTCAAAAGTTATTAGCTTGAGAGAGGAAATACTGAATTTTCATGTATCAATTTTCACCGAGAGGAGATTTGTCAAAGAAATATTACGAGTATTAGAA
>JAVTVY010043714.1:0-20977 GCA_036873755.1 Hanleya hanleyi
CAATAAACTTACTCGTACATTTCTGATAAACTCCCTTTCCATCGATACACAATCTACTTAAGGGAGTAGATCACGTTGACCATGAAGCCATGGAGTCGGATGACACAGAATATTATGTGGAAAATAGATGATGTTACCCCCTGAAAGTTGTCCCGTATTTACTGCTATCCAAAAGGAATCTTTGTATTTGCCTTGGAGATGAACCCCAATAATATTTCTGATCTCCAAATTAGGTGCCTGACATTAACTGTCCATATAGAGGCTGAATAAAATTTCTAGCTTCATAGACACTTTTTTGACAAAAAATGAAGAGGGGAATGCTATTTTTTATCTTTTTTTTCTTTTTTGTCTTTCACACAGACCGAATATATCCACTTTTTCCGGCAAACCAATGTTTAATACAATTTGCATGAAACAAACAATATTCTTTGAGAGACTTGAAGAGTCAGTCTTCAACAATACAATTCAAGAACATTATTTTGGTAAAACTTTCAAGGAGAAAAGTGTAAAAACGGGGAAAAAAAAGTGACATCATTTTTTTTTCTTGTACTTCTTTTTGCTGTGGGCGATAAAAAGTGTTGAAGTGACCGTGATGTGACTACTAAGTAGTTGGTTAAGATTTTGGGCTTAAGGATTTGAACACTTGCATTCAATTCCTTGCCTAATAGGAAACAAAATCGCCCTAGATATGCCCATGGTAGGCTTCAAACAAATTTAAGAACAAGTAGAACTGCCACATCATAGATATGTACAAGTTCAGGGCTTGTCAAAAGCACTGTCAAAGCTGGCGCAAGGGAGACAACTTTCATCTTCTAAATACCATGAATACATGTATATTGATTGGCAGTTCATCCAGGATATGTAAAATGCATACTGCGGACTGCAAAGAGTGCAAGGTGCCTTCCGGAATAAGCTCTATATGGATTCAAAATTAAAATGATTTTATTTTCACAAATAAATCACATACAGGCTGTATGTATTTCTTGTCATATAGAAACTGATTGTATAACAGTATTTTTGTTATTTTAGGATTCTAGTGCGGAAAATTGGTCGAGTCCCATGTGGTATTCAACATAGGTACATCTTCAAATGACATCTTCAAATTAACATCTTTAAATGATGTTACAGTATCATTAAAATTGTTCATGGTTCTTATTAAAGATGAATAGTACGGTACATTTTTTCAACTTAGTCGAGGTCTAAAAACGAGGGCAACTTAAGAGTTGGTGCACAGAAACTCAGCTTTGATAAAATATAAGTAGTCCTAAATATTATTGGCACATCATAGTTTGGCTTTGTGCTAATATGTTATGATTATGATGTAACTGTACAGCCTTGAAAAATCTATGCAAACTTCAAAAGATTTCCTATTGTGATTATTTCACTCAAGGAAACTGTATGATAAAATATATATGTTTTATGTGTGAAATGTAAGTAAAGTTCCATGCGAGCATGGTTAAAATGCAATTTTGTGTGTATTCTATTCAAGAGCAAAGTTAGATATTTTGTATTCTTCCATACATTGTGTTTCATTACCTGTTACCTTCATTATCTGTTTTTAAAGATTTATATTCACATTGTGTGCACACATATATACTAGTTAGTGTGTCAGATATTTCTTCACGAGTTGTGATTGCCATGTCTGACCAAGTCAATAAGCATGTACCCTATTTCTTCTAATTTTTCGAACAGCATTTTTGGACTTAGAAGCAGAAAAAATCTGTCTTTATGTCAACTGAGACTAAATACAGTGACCTAAAGTTAAGTTTTGCCGTCTGAATAATTAGAATAGGGTATATCTATTAATATTTCATGATATGAATAAACAATTCAGAACAAGATGTGGTTGATTATTATGCATATGAATACAATTTGTGCTATCTCAAATGGGTACGGTATTTTTATAATTAGCGAGTAGTGTCTTGATAACTCTCCGCCAGAGGATGTGATCCGCTATCTGGAAACATTTAACAAGCATTTGATCTGCTACTACCATAAGAGGGACACGGCTGCAAATAAACACTATTTTCTCTGGCAACAACACAGACGCTGAATACTGATTTTGGTATCACTGTAAAACAGAACAAAAGTCCTTGATAATGATACGAAGTTGGTGATGTTAGTGTCAAGTAAAAGAACACAATGTTCAACGCTTTATTTCGAAAGTGATCCGCTACCCCTTAATTAACTGTACCAAACAGACTGGGAAATTCATTATGACATACCGTAGTCAAGTAACCTGCCTCTGATTTGATCATCAGTCATGCAGCATGATTTCTCATGTCTCAACGAGGCAGATAAACAACGTAGGAAACAGACCCGAAAATTACAAACACTCGCCCCAACTATCGTAACATAAGGCTTCTATGGGTTGGATTGCCACCAGTATCACTAGTTACAAACAGTTACTTGCACTCGAAATGCGGCAGAGAACGAAATGGATTGAGAGCTGTCAACAACGAAGCCATGTCATTTTCTTGTTCACCCAAAGGTGGTGATTATGTAAGACTCCTTTCAGAGAGCGACCCTGTCAAATTTTCCCCATCGGACCAAGTAGCCTTGAACATTGTCTGACAGTCATTTGCCTACACTTCGCCATCCATATTAGATGGCTTGCGAATCATGTGTCGCCATTGTTGTGGAGCGATATCCAAAACTTTTCCGTATACTGTTCGGTCTTCATCTGGCGGAGAATAGACTCAAGAAATCTGATAAATTACAGGCTTTTCATACTAGTTCTGAAACACATATATCGTCTGAGCTTACAAAAGATGCAGATGAATAACTTCCATATCGTCCAAGAGGTGTTGTAGATCCGTAATTGTGAACAAGTAGGACAGCACATGACTCGAAAATGGCGGGTTAGTTGGGGTTACATCGGTCGAGTCTAGCTCATTGGCTGACGACATTACGTGGGTTTGATTTCGGGGAATTCCATCATATAGTTGCCGAAAGTAGGCTGATAATGAATACACACGATCTCAGGGTCAGTCTTACTGCGTATAGATGACCCAGAAGGTTACAGGTTCGTCTGACAGCGTCTCGTGGTTTGTGAGCATTGAATATTGTGGACGTGTTGGCCTGCACGAAATTCTATATTTAGCCCCACGAGCAAAATTTAACAGGGTCGCATTCTGTCGTTGTCTGAAAAGACTTTTACCTTGTCAGCACGTTTGAGTGGACAAGAAAATGACATGGCTTCGTCGTTGACAGCTCTCGACAGGTACCTAGTTCAATCTTGAACGTCGCTCGACTGGGTTCTTGTCCGCTGGAATCTATTCTTTTGGGCGGATTCAATTCAGTCCGTTTCCCTGCACGATAAGACTTTTGAAAACATGTAACTGCACGTAAATTTGGAACGTTTTTTGCATGCGCAATCTACCGCCATTTGGATTCCACTGATGTTGGTCGTCTAAGGTAAGATTTGTCTTTATTTCGAGAAGATTTTCTGAATTTAATGTCGTAGAATATTTGTAAGATGCTTATCTAGCCACAGCAGAGCTAAATGCAGGACGAACTTCGAGAAAATCGAATATACAGCGCCCCCATGTAATCTGTGTGGAATCTGCTCCATTGCTACGTGATATGCTACGTGATATGCTGCGTTGAACGGAGTAAGCCCAGTCGTTCAAGATTGAACTACCGTAAACTGAGAGAGAAATTATACGAAATTGAGTATTGAGTAGTTGAGATTAATAGATTTGGCGATCGCCCTACTTAACTAAGTTCGTTCACTACTGTACAGCAAATGCACTGTCAAACATTCTAGATGCACCACAAGCCAGGTACCACAACAACAACGAACTGTCATAATTTTGTCAAACATGTGGATGCACGTCAACCTCAGCAAGAATAAATAGACCACTAACAGACTAATGACAGTCATGTTTTCATAGTAATGCCAAAAGTAATGTTTCAATACGACTCCCCTGTGTTTGAAGTTGTTTATATCTTTTCCACTCGATAACATATGTAATAATTTACCTCGGCTGTTTCAATCTGCCCGCCAACCAAAACCAAAAACACCGAGCCCGACGACATGTTGGAATGTTATGATGCGCAGCGCCCTCTCTCGGTCAGGAAACTCCGTCTCATAAGTTATCTCCACTTTGACCATTATCTTGAATTTTTATCCCGACAGCCCTCGATGCATTTGCGTACACTTCGCCATCCATAACATGCGAATCGTGTGTCTCCATTATTGCGGAGCGATATCCGGTACTTTACCGGATTCTGTTCGGCCTTCATCCGGCGGAGAACAGACTCGAGAAATCTGATATATTACAGGTTTTCATACCACTTCTGAAACAGATATTGCCTGGGCTTACAAAATATACGTATGTATAACTTTCGTATCATCCAAGATCTGAAATTTTGAACAAGTAGTTCATCACATGACTCGAAAATGGCGAGTTACGTTGGGCTTACGTCGGTAATGATTTCTGGAAATTCCCTCTTGCAGTTGCCGAAAGTAGGCTGAACATGGATACACACGATCCCAGGGTCAGTCTTACCGCGTATAGATGACCGAGATGGTTACAGGTTGCCCTCGATGTCGAGAATTTCAGAAAACCTAACAAAATCCAGGCATCAATAACACCAACTCGCTAACTGTCAATACCAGCTAACAAATAACATTATATATTTTAAAAAAAGAATTCAAACGTTATCAACACATCAGTAGTGTGTCAGTGTGATACCATAACTCAGAAACTCTGGCTCTATAGGTAAATATAGGGTAAGGGGGCGTGGCATTCCTATCAAGGAGTCAGATTCAGCAACAACAACCAAAAAATAGACTCCTTAGCCGATGTTTTCGGGCTATCTGATACCACCGGGTAGTATGCCTAAATTGTGCCCACCAAAACGAGCTATATATTTTCTTTAATCTATGCATTGAGGGAATCAGTATTTAGTGATTTTGTTCTCCTGTTTACTACAATTGAATTATTCGAACGAAAATGGAGCAATATGAGACAATTTAGCTTCAATTCTCCTCACTATTTACTCCTAAAGTATTATATTCACCAAACGTATTTCATAGAAAATTGTCCAAACAAATTAGTATGCCTTATTTTGTGACAGTTAAATTTCAATAATTCGAAAAATCCAAATATGCTACCCCCTTCAACTGATATCTTTAGAACGGAGGCAAACTTAGAAATAACGAGACAGTTCAAAAGCGTTGGGATTAGCTTCTCCCTAATATTTTCACCCTCCGCAGCTCTGTAGAGTGTTGAGTTTGCATTTCATGTCTTTACGCCAAATAAACAAGTAAAAACTGCCGAGGTACGATTTTCTTCAACTTATGAGCGTTAGTTTCTTCAGTCATTTAAAATGACTTATTTATAGTAGAGAAAGAGTAGGCGGATTATTATTAGTAGGAGTTTTTCAGTGGAAGAAAATATAGAGTGTATTTATTCGATTTGGCTGACGCGGAAGAGTACAACAGAAGGGGTCTCGGGGCGGTTGATTGACTTTCATCCGTAAAGTCATCATGCGCATGCACTCGACAGGAAGACCTTGCGAGAATCATTTGCGTACACTTCGCCATCCATAAGATGGCTTGCGAATCGTGTGTCTCCATTATCGCGGAGCGATATCCGGTACTTTACCGGATTCTGTTCGGCCTTCATCCGGCAGAGAACAGACTCGAGAAATCTGATAAATTACAGGTTTTTCATTCCACTTCTGAAACATATATTGCCTGGGCTTACAAGAGATACAGATATGAATAACTTCCGTATCATTCAAGAGGTATTGTAGGTCTGTAAATTTGAAGAAGTAGAACATCACATGACTCGAAAATGACGGGCTACGTTGGGGTTACGTCGGTAGATTTTACTTGATTGGTTGACAATATCACGTGGGGTTGTTTTCGGGGGGAATCTTATACCAAGGTATTCATGTAATTTAGCAAATCTATTGCCTTCGTTTGCTAACAGCTTTACATATATACTACTGGGCAATAATAATAATAATTTTATTATTGATTCTCCTTATATTGGTATATGGATCCTTGACATAACATATATACATTACATATACATTATAGTACTTGATAATTGTACTTGTCCTGTCAGTTAATGCATTTGGCTATCCTGAAAGTTGTTGGTATTGACCTTTATTTCGTTCATTGTTATTGTTTGTACCTTGTCTCATGCAGGCTTGTATATTTCGGTACAATAAATGAATCTGAATCTGAATCTATAGTTGCCGAAAGTAGGCTGAGAATGGATACACACGATCCCAGGGTCAGTCTTACCGTGTATAGATGACCGAGATGGTTCAGGATGGGGAGAATGTATTGGGTTCAGGTGAGTGATGCGTGATCCCAACGGATCGAGCAAGATATCATCTTGAAGGTGCATGCGCAGTTTGAAAATAGCAGAAAAGGAGATTTGAGGGAGAGTGTTGGCACCCTACTGAATCGACAAGTATGATTGTAGGTGAATGCATGCGACCCATTTGCGTACACTTCGCCATCCATAAGATGGCTTGCGAATCGTGTGTCTCCATTATCGCGGAGCGATATCTGGTGTTTTACCGGATTCTGTTCGGCCTTCATCCGGCGGAGAACAGACTCGAAAACTCTGATAAATTACAGGTTTTCATACATACCTCGGAAACAGATATTGTCTGGGCTTACAAAATATATAGGTATGAATTACTTTCGTATCAGCCAAGAGGTGTGGTAGATCTGTAATTTTGAACAAGTAGATCATCACATGACTCGAAAATGGCGGGTTACGTTGGGGTTACGTCGGTAGACTTTAGCTGATTGGCTGACGAAGTCACGTGGTATTGATTTATGGAAATTCCCTCCTGCAGTTGCCGAAAGTAGGCTGAACATGGATACACACGATCCCAGGGTCAGTCTTACCGCGTATAGATGACCGAGATGGTTACAGGTTGCATGCGACCATGAACTGTAGATTGGATCACTTCACATTGAAGCCGGATAAGAGCTGCAATGTTATGATGAGGCAACATCCTCTGATGTATATCAGATATGTCGACAAACCATGGTAGCTACCATTTGTCTTGGTATTTTGACCTACCATGGACTGTCGATCGGTCCGCTGATGATACCATGGACTGTCGTAATACCAGACAGACAGAGAATAAACTATTAATGGTTCATATCCCTCTTAAACACACACAAGTGAAAGGAATCGAGAGATGAATGATTCAGTGATACACGAGGCAGGTAGTAAGTTCCCACGTGTTCATTTTGTGCTCATTTCCTCACACTATAATTCGATGCTAATACCTATCATGGACTGTCCACCAACACCTAAAAACACCTCTCGCCGCAAAAATGTTTAAAATTTTTGTTAATTTGAAATAGTAATAACCCTACATTTGGTGACAATATAGTACGATATCTCTCCATCAAAAAATGACTGGACACCGGTAACCATACCTGTCATCGATATGCTGAAAATCGTTCATTTCGGCTGTGGTCATTGTCGTCTGGTCAGACACACGCCCACGCTTGATAACGAAAGCACAGAAAACCTACCATTGACTGTGATTTGACACGTGACCGGCGGTGTTTACCTACCATCATACTTGCCGATTCGGTAGGGTGTTTGAGGTACACATGTAGTTGTGGTCAATTTTTTGTGGAGTACAGTATAGGGTGTGGATATTTAATCGATTTGGCTGACGTTGTAGCATATGACTGAAGCGATCTCGTGGTCGTTGGTTGAATTTCGTCTGTAAATTCATGATTTGCATGCACACTCGCCAGGAACGCCTGGGATGGACGATAGTGAGCCATCTGTGATCCAACTGGGCTGTGCAGGATATCATTGTTGAAGCTCTTATGGGGTAGATCCATGATGCTCAGAATCAGAGTGTTTTTTATCGAAAGTCAAGTCAATCTGCACATGAGCAGTCGGAATATAGTAGAAAGAGGGCATTTGAGGTCTGAGTTCTGAAGAATGAATGGGCTAACCTGGGTACCAATCGGCCATGTTGGGTGTCATATTGAAGCGCTCGTAGGGTGATCAGGCTGGGGTGGGTTTTATTGGAAGTCACGTTCATCTGCGCATGCACATTCGGCTAGTAGTAGGGAAAGGGCTTTCGAGATGGCAATTTCGGGGTATAAATGTGTCACGCCACCGGCGTCACCGAGTGCCACAAAACAGAAACAGTCAAATATCTTGAAATACTATGAGCTGTATTCAACCAGAAACACAAACTTAGTACAGATTTACAGGAATTTACCATGTCTAAACCGACTTCCTATCTGTAGGGTACATTCCACACTCGTCTCCCGAGAGCTCTTTCAGGGGAGCTAACTCCTCTGGATAACATAGTGAATGGTGTATCAATATCTGTATGCATTTACAGTCAAAGGGAGATCACTCTAAGATCATATTGTAAATCACCTGGGGTATGACATTCTCCCCACCTAGGCCTCAAAGACGTCCTCGTCATTTGTATCGTGCAGTCCATCTGGACAATATCACTAGAATTCTGCTATCAGCACACAGTTTATAAACTGACTTTCCACAACAATTCAAATTAATATACTTGAGCATCCGATTCCGTACTTGACAAGTCTATTATCGAGTTGGCAAATTCAACGAATTCATCAATTACAATCAAAGATAATGAGAAATCAACCATATGGCAAACTGCCTTATTCGATCAATAAATTCAGAGAAATAATACTTTGATCAGCCTTATTCTTTGGCATTACAGAAAATATCATTGGCACAGTATTCAATGAGATCAGTAGACAATGCAATGTTCAGACAGTTTACAAACATTTAGTTCATTATCACTTTGATATGAGGAATTCAGATACAAGAACATGCTGTAGCAGCAACCAGCTCAGAATAAAGGTATTCATTTATATTTGACTTCAATCTATATAGATCTGATAGTTATACTCGTGAAAAGGTATGTGTGTTGGACGGTATTAGGAGATGGTCCCAGAGTGTACATGTTATATTCAGCCCAGACAATCCATTTCTGTTAGTACATGTACGAGTTCACACAGCCTGACAGTTCCACAGAATAAATGTGTTCATAACGGCACATGAACAGAGCATACATCTCCAGAGAATAAATGCGTTCATAACGGCACATGAACACATAGTGCACAACTCCACAGAATAAATGTGTTCATAACGGCACATGAACACAGGGTACAGTTCCACAGAATAAATGTGTTCATAACGGCACATGAACACAGTCTACAGCTCCACAGAATAAATGTGTTCATAACGGCACATGAACACCAGGAATATTACACTCCAGTCAGCACAAATCACTCCATAAACAAAGTGGATACTTCACTTATCATCCGCAATTTAACACAAGTTTGAAGAATATCATAGTAGGGGACAGATCCAATAATGGCATTAACTCTGTCCGTCATTTGACTAAAATCCTCAGTTCACAGTTCCTTCAGTCATCTTCATTTGGCTCAACGATACTGTGCGCACTTAGCAGCATCGCCATAGATTTCAAAGTCTGGGTTTATCGTTTTAGCCCGTTGTCTAGTCGATCGTCGAGGGGCAACAATACCTGGCTGATGCCTCTCGGGCTGCTCAAAAGCTACTCTAGTCTCTAACTGATCTGGCACGCTGACCAACTCCTGTCTCGATTGATTGGTCTCCTGAGGTTGCTGTCCATCCATCAAGTAACCGATAAGTTCATCATCATCGTCCGAGTAGATAGATGGAATCTCAGGCTCAGGATTATCACATAACTGCTCCTGGGGAGGCAGATATGCCTGTTCACGTTTAGCCACCTTTTTGAGTTTTTCATGATGAAGGCGCTTGATAGTTCCATCTTCCATCTCCACTTCATAGATGACCGGATTCTTTGATGTACGGATGACTCTGCCTCTTTGTTTCCATGTCTGTTTTACACAATCCTTCACAAGGACCTGGTCTCCTACGGCCAAAGGTTGAAACTGCACATGCTTTTGTCGCATCGCAATGTAACGATCATGTGTCTTACACAAATGGTCTCGTGCAAAGCTGATGGCTTTGGCTAGTTTCTTCTCAAGTTGTCTGGCATAATCGTTTACACTGAGGGACTGGTCCTCAGTTGTGGTTGGGAACATCATTTCGGCTGGTAACCGAGCCTCTCTGCCTCGATGTAAAAAGTTCGGTGTGAAACCAGTCGCTGAATGTACTGTGGAGTTGTGGGCTAAAGACAGGAATGGTAACATTCCCACCCACTTGCTGTTGTGATCAGTGTATGCCTTCAGCATTGTTTTAAGAGTACAGTTCCATCTTTCTATAGCTCCATTACTAGTAGGAGAATAAGGGAGTGTAGTGACCCCGTTAATATGAAGTGCTCTGCAGACCTCTCTGAACAGTTCACTGGTGAAATTCGTTCCTCGGTCACTCAAAATCATCAAAGGGATAACACCTTGTTTACAGCAGTACTGCTTTACCAGAACTTCGGCAGTCTCTTTAGCAGTCAGTGACCGTAAAGGGAATGCTTGTGCAAATTTGGAGAAGTCATCCATCACACAGATGGCATACCTGTAGCCCTCCTTTGAACACGGTAGTGGGCCTATGCAATCTATACACAGTTTCTCGTCAGGAGAAGTCGGTCGCCATGGCTCCTGCAGTGGTGCTTTCTGAATACTTCTCTTGCAGGCTACACAGGATTCACATGACCTTATCCAGTTTTCGCAATCCCGTTTCATACCGATCCAAAAGAACTTTCTTCTGAGACGTGTCAGCGTGTTCTGGATACCCCGATGTCCTGCTAGTTCATGGTCGTGCATCAGTTGAAGTATGTTCCTCCTGAACTTTTCTGGAACAATCAGTCGAAGGGTGTCTTCCTTGTTATCATAGTACCACAACAATCCATACTCTATTCTACACCTTGGAAAGACATTCCAATATGAACGAAGACGAGGGTCCTCAACAGGTAAGTTTTCTATTGGACACTTCTGTCCCTTGTTAATCCAGTGAATGACTTCACGCAGTAGGTCGTCGTCATGTTGCGCTAGCTGCATCTCCTCTTTCGAGACACAGGAGAGCCAGGATGCATCACTGAGACGTACAGAATTTGTCTCCAGGTAAGTACCCTTCTTGCAGTCAGAACAGTTCTCGTATGGCGGATATCGCGACAGAGCATCAGCGACCCTATTCGATACTCCGGGGCGATGACGTACTTCAAAATCAAAGCTGGCCAGAGCTTCTACATATCTCGCCAATACAGCAGTCTGTTTTGATGTACCCGTCATCAAGAAGGTCAGTGCTCTACAATCGGTTCGTAAGGTGAACTTCCTGCCCAAAAGGAAGTGTCGGTACTTCTGCACAAAGTATACGATGGCCAGAGCTTCCTGTCTGTGGGCCGAGTAATTCTGTTCAGTGTCGCTCAACTGTCTAGAGCCAAAAGCTATTTGCCTGTCTTCACTCTCAATGAGCTGCGAAAGGACGGCAC
Source organism: Hanleya hanleyi (assembly GCA_036873755.1). Lineage (NCBI taxonomy): Eukaryota > Metazoa > Mollusca > Polyplacophora > Lepidopleurida > Hanleyidae > Hanleya > Hanleya hanleyi. Next base: position 11,431 of record JAVTVY010043714.1, read on the forward strand.
CTATGGCAAATCCGGAAGCATCAGTTGTTAGAATAAATGGTTTGGTAAAGTCTGGATGTGTGAGCACTGGCGGGCTGGTAAGTAACGATTTCAACTTTTGGAACGCTTCCTCTTGGACGACTGTCCATTCCCATGTGACCTTGTCTTTGGTTAGCTTTGTGATTGGAGCTGCGATTAAAGCGAAGTTCCTGATGAATTTGCGATAGTACTGAAGCATTCCCATGAACCGACGGACTTCCTTTACACTTTTCGGTTGAGGCCATTCTTTGATTATTTGGATTCTATCCGGATCCATCTCAATACCCTGGCTGCTGACCTTGTAGCCAACAGACTTCGTTTCATGTTTGAACCACTCACACTTGACTGGTTTCAGGCTGATGTGATGCTCATCAAGCCGATCTAATACTTGTTGTATCGCTTCAACATGTGACTTTTCGTCTTTGCTCATGATGAGTATGTCGTCTATGTAAACGTAGCATACTTTTCCAACCAAATCGCCCAATACAGCATTCATCATTCGGCAGAAACTCCCTGGGCTTCTATTCAGGCCAAATGGAGTTCGTCGGAATTGAAAAGTTCCTTCCGGGCAAACAAAAGCGGTGATATGTCGACTTGCAAGATCTAATACCTGCTGGTGGAACCCGGATTGCATGTCCAAGGTTGTGAAATATTCCATACCATGGAGTTGACTCAAGACATCTTCGATGTTGGCCAGTGGGAAGGTCTCATTGTAAACTTGCTTGTTAACTTTTCTCAGGTCAACACAGATGCGGATTCCGCCATCTTTCTTTTGTACGATCACTATTGGACTGGACCAGTTGCTGGTGCTTCTCTCTATAATACCAGCTTGGAGCATGTTGTCTAGCTCTTCCTTAAGTTTTTCCTTTAGGTGATAAGGAACCCTCCTAGGAAGTGACTGCACTGGTGTAGCACCTTCTTTCAGTTGGATTTCATGGGGGACCAGATCACATTCACCAAGATCCCATTTGCCTCTGGAAAACACTTCATGGTGTTTTGTGCAGGTTCTCTCAAATTTCTCTCGATTTTCTTTCGAGATGTCCAATCGGTCAAAATCAATCAGATTCATGGATCTTAGATCTTCTGGGTATTTCATTCGTTTCGGCATGTCTGCTACACTATCTACAGTTTCCGCTTGATACATGATGCGGTTCACACATATCAGGTCACTATCAGTCATACCAATTAACTCGTGGTAGAACGCCTCCACTTCTTCCACCTTTCCAACCACTTTACCCCTGTCAATTTGAACATCCTCAGTTGACAGGTTAGAGACCAGGATGTTGATTACACTGCGCTCCGGTCACACAAAACAGTCAGCAGTGAAACAAACCTGCCGTTCTTCCAGGTGAAGATGATTAACAGCTGAATCCCACATCAACTTAACTGGAATTATCTTCTCTGAGTTAGCTGGAATAATGGTGTTCATTAATGTAACCACCTTATTCTGTGGCAAAGGCTGAAGGGGGACCAATGGTGTTCCATCAACAGAGCAGAGTCTCATTTGATCTGTTCCCATGGTAAACATGTTTTGCTGCAAGTCGATGTGACATTCATGTCTTCTCATGAAGTCAGTTCCTATTATTGCATCACAGTTCAGTGTTTCGGTCACCAAGACAGTCTGCGAGAAATCTTGAGAATCTGCTGAGATGGTTGCCCTGAAAGATCCTTTTACCGGTAGCATTTCATTGGAGGCGACAGACAGTTTTATGCTCACAGGATTAAATTTCACCTGTGGTAGGTTATTTCGAAACCACTGCTGTGAGACAAGGGTCACGTCAGCACCAGTGTCAACCAATGCTCTTGTTTCGATGTTGTTGATCTTAACATTGACGAACACTCCCTTTCCTGGCAGGAAACTCGTCAGTACTCCTGTATGTTCTACAGAAGATGTATCTGTGCTACTCTTGGGTTTAGCTGAAAGTGTCTGGGCATTGTAGTTTCCATGAGATGGATTACTATTTCCATGAGTGGAAAATGTACTGCCTGGTGGTCCACTATTCCCCAAATCTTCCCACAACTGATCAGTTCTCTGTAGTGGATATGCTGCATTATTGTTGGAATAATTGTAGTCAGGGGGGTACATGTTGTCTGTAGGATATCCGAAGTCTCCTGGATATGTGCTGTGACCACTGTGGTCCAAATTAACTGCATCTGACTTTGGAAATCTAGATGGCTTTTCATTCCAACCATTTAATTGACGGACAGTTGGGCATTGGGATTTGAAGTGACCCCACCCCGAGCTTCCCCAACACTGGATATGCTGTTTATCCTTAGGCCTATCCTGATTCTGACCTTGTATCGCACTTGCTCGCTGTGCATTGCCTTCAAATTTGTTGAATGTGCCTGGATTTGGCATCCTGTAACGGTCTTGGCTGGAACGAGTTATTTTGAACCCTTGAATGTCCTTTCTGGAAACCTCTGAAATTATATGGCCTTTGAAAGTTTGGGGCATTGCGATGGTTGTTCGAACCTTGATAACGGTAAGTATTGTTCGGGTATCTTGGACCGGCAGACCAATTACGATGTTGAGCATTATTACCTTCATCTCTGACATCCTGATAGACATACCGTGTTTGTTTGGTCTGAAGGGTGTCATCTGCACTTTGTCATTTGCGGGTCTGCAAAATTCAGGTACTGGTGGGTCTGATCAGCTAATCTCGCAATGTAGTCCGGATCACCTTTCGATCCGGGCTCGCGATTCAACTCGCTTATCAGAACTGACTTCAGCGCTTTGTCTTTTACACTCTGCATGAATCGGTCAGTGATTCGCGTATTCATTTCTCTGTCATGTCTAATTTCCATGTTTCCCTCGATATCAAAATATATCTCATGGCTATATGCCTGGTGAGTTAGGCTTCTTATTCTGTCCATAAGAGTCCAGTACTTTTCATCAGATTTCAGTTCTACAGCGGAGAGGGCTCGATTCGCATGAGCTCGATCAGCCTCGATGCAAAACATGTTCATTAATTCTGATCGAAATGTTGGCCAAGAATTCCAGCCTTTTGCCGAGGATCGTAGAAGGGACCTCGCTGGTTCCACGCATTGTAGCATAAAGATGTGTGGTTTGACAGTTTCAGCAACCTTTCTTATCCGACATTCCTCTTCAAACATTTTCAGGAAATGTGCTAATGTGAATCCATCTTTTTCTAGCACGGAGGAAAAAGAATGTTTCCGTAGGATGCAGTATAATTTCGGCTCTTCGAAAGCACGGAATACTGGTTGTGGACTGGAATCCTGTTGTGACTGAACACTAGATGTAAGTGGGGTAGGGATATGACTACTTGTCGTATTTGATGTAGTGTTGTTTTGTCCCAACAATCGCCCCATCATTTCTGTCAAGTTCTTCACTTGATCATTTAATCCTGTAAATTGATTTTCTATCCCTGATATTTTATTGTCCATATGCTGCATTGTTAATTGTCCCCCTTCTACAATGTCACCTTCCAAATGTTCTCCTTGTCTGCCCTCCATGGTGTTTAATCACAGCAAATTTTAGGACAGAAAACCAGTCACGTCACCTGGTCAGTTTTTGGCGGAATTTTCCTTTCCAATTCTAGTCATAAATCGTGAAATCAGACAATTAATAGTTAGTTCATTCATCAGTGCATGGAAAGAAATGGAACACGTTGCAATGATGTTTTATTTCAGTTCATAGCGGCATGTCGACCAAATAGCACTTACGCTGAAACCAGTTCAAATCGTCAACCACGTGTTGATGTCGAATTATGGGCACTCGATGATCACTCACATTTCTTTCAGTTCAAAGTTCTGCTTGGATCCCATCCTCGTCGCCATTTGTCACGCCACCGGCGTCACCGAGTGCCACAAAAACAGAAACAGTCAAATATCTTGAAATACTATGAGCTGTATTCAACCAGAAACACAAACTTAGTACAGATTTACAGGAATTTACCATGTCTAAACCGACTTCCTATCTGTAGGGTGCATTCCACACTCGTCTCCCGAGAGCTCCTTCAGGGGAGCTCACTCCTCTGGATAACATAGTGAATGGTGTATCAATACCTGTATGCATTTACAGTCAAAGGGAGATCACTCTAAGATCATATTGTAAATCACCTGGGGTATGACACAGAGACTGTTTCCTAGCTACTGTGTTGGAAGCTATTGATAATACAAATTGGAAATATCAAATAGTCACATGCCTCCCAGTGTCAAATTTGATGGGTCATAGTGATGCAGAGCGAAGCGTGTTACGAATGTAGAATTTAAACGCATCCGGCTATCAATCTCAACCGAGAGTCATGCCTTCGTTATAGCGAAGTCACGACTCTCACGAAATAGTAGCCATGCCACTATTTTGACAACGAAACTCCCAATATGTTGATATATGTTTCCTAATACTGCCTGCGTGATTTGGACCATCCACGCACATCCTACTAAATATTACCCGGAATCATTGGGCTGAGGGTCTGAAACTTCTCACGATATAAGTGGAGTTCAATCTCTGTCAAAACATGTCAAAATACATATACATCTACCTCTCTGAAGACGTCACTGTACGTAATGTATAGATACATCTTAGATACATTTTCAGATCAGATTTTCGAAATTTACTTATGCTAATTTAATTTACTTATGTGAAATAAAATATGATGGCCAAGCTTGTGAAGAAACACTCTTCATTCCGTATCTCTGTGTATTTCAAACAGTCTTTCTCAACTGAAACTTCACTGAAATACGTAAACTTATCAATGGCAATCAAGAACAAGTTTCGCTTTTCATTCACGCAGTATTGAATGCCTGTGGTGATGTGTGATTATCACCTCAAACAAATAACATGGCGAACTGTATATTTTAATTATTGAACTTGATGCGGGCCCCCGTGTCATAAGATAAAAAAGAGTGATTCGAAATTGTGAGCGTTAATTCGTCATGGACGGGAGATACCCAAAGAACGTTGTATATTTTCGATGTATTGATTATTTATTATATTAATGAGAGCTGTGCTCAGGGTATTCCACAATACATAAAGGAGAACGTGTAGCGTTTAATGGAGTCGTTGTGTTCTGGAAATTTAAGTTTTCTTTCTAGAACCCCAGTTCATCAGGGGGTTCTCATTTCCTTCACATGTGAAAGAGATCAATCAAGTCAATGGTCAATCAAGTCAATGGTCCACCATGTACTCAGTCGCCTTGTTGATTTGGATAATATAACGGGAAAATCCGGAGTGCATTTACTAATATAGTGCAGTATTAAGTACTGTGCATGCTGTAGTAGAGCATAGCCTTCTCCCCAGGCTACCGGTTTTCTGTGAAATCCAGTCGATTCCAACAAATTATTGATAATACTTCTGCAGAAGCCATGCAGCTAAAACAAGTCTGATACTACCGCAAATATCAAGAAGAGCGAAGAAGAGCCATGGAACGGAAGCCAAATCGCAGATCATGAAAGTTTTGGTAGTCGAAGACTCGGACGAGTTGTTCAAAGTATTTTTGAGAAGTTCCATAAGTGGATTACATCATTCTTCCAACAAAGTTGTACCTTAATCACAAGACCTTAATGTGAGGATAGTAAAATTAGAACGGAACAAACATAAATAATCTCAAGCACACAGACAGAGGAGTACAGGAAAATAATCCAAACTGTGGGATCAATGGTGTTGCCCGAACTGAAAGAGTTGAGTGTTTCGGTAAATGCCCAGAACACGGAAAACGTGGTACTCAAGCAAAGAGTGCTTGACGATCAACTGCACAGCATCAGGTTCAATCTGCTTTTCGGGGGTATAGGAGAAACGACCGCGGAAAATCTAAAACAAAAATAGAGAAATTAATAGAAAAATGTAGATTAACTCTAAACTATGGCAGTCGGAAGACTGGTGTCGAAAACAAAAAAAACGGGCCCTATCCCTGGCAACATTATTCTGCAGTCAGAATGATATATGCCCCGGGCTTACTCGGCTAATAATAAATCAGTCATTGTGCTCAGCGGGCGCCAAGCGCCTTGTTTGAAGTCAAAAATATAGAAACTCATAGCGTTGACGTTGATGGAGTCTCATGCCCAATTCGGGGGAGATCGTCATAACATTGTAGAGAACGGGGCACAGATTGGCACTACACACTAGAACTATAGGCTTATTGGACACTCGAACTGGCATCTAGTCAACTTCTCTAGAAAGGCGTCTCGGGGATAGTAATTTCGACGCTGATTTCTGAAAAGCGAACAGACCAGGTCTAGTCGTAATGGAGCGCATAAACCCGCCAAATGACCAGTTCATTGGTGATACAAAGAGTCATAAGACCAAAATGATTGTCCACGTGTTGGAATAACGCGAACGTGTGGCGCTAACTTTGGCTTCGAAAAGTACTGAAATTCTTAGTATGCGTGAATTAACGGTATCCCGAGGGCATGTAAACCATTTATTAGGGATGCTGTGAGAAATGTTTTGAGTCTGAACCAGGTCTTTCCTTTCAAAACATCTACAGCGTACTAATTCTTTTAATTAGTTATATATATCGACCCTCTGTATACGAGACGTTGTTGAGTGTAGCAGCGATTGTGTTGGCAACGAGAGGGCTATAAGTTTCCAAACTATATACATTTTGGGCTCAGTAGTGAGTATCAACACAATTGCATTGGTTGTGTTGATGACGCAAGAGTAGCGTCATCTTACGAGATGCCATTTCTCGATCGATTTGTGAAGCAGAAACCGGTGACGTTTTCTCTGGGAACTATGCACACTGGTAGACAATAACTATATAATGCAAACGCAAATCTATTCGGGAACTGTTACAAAGGTTCGCAATAATTGCAAGAAAACAGATACTCGGATTATACAGACCATCATTCCTGCATAATACATTGCTACCAGATTTTTACAAATGAGCACAAAACGATCTGATAATGCTATCAACAGTTAGCCTTCATTTCTTTCCATTTTGGATTCTTTGCGAATAGTTGGTGGGAGGGGAATTTTGCTACTCTCGTCCAAAAAGGTTATGTCCTCTCCTTCCTTTTAGAATCCACACCATTCATACTTCCAAAATAAACATTACAGGGAGAGAGAGAATTAAGGTTTGACGTCTCGTTCAGCAATATTTCAGCTATATAGCGACGATCAAGTACTCATACCAATAACGTAGTAATCCAACATATTAAACCATACACACACTCAGACTCAAAAAACGATTTCTCTCGAATGACCCAAAACACAGTCCTCGCTCATCCAACTAAAAAGATCTTCCAAAGTAGTCGCTCGATAAAAAGAATCTCTTACAATCATTACAGTTTATGGTGCTATAGATATGACGGAGGTGGTAGGTGGATGAAATTGCTCGCTATGAGCTTGTATTTCAAACAGAACGACAAACTTGTACCCCGAGAGGATTGTGGAGTTTCATCATGAATATCTGGTGAGACTGATTATGTGATAATAATGCTTGAAATATCGCAGCGATTATTTGTGGAAAACATCCCTGACAAACATACTGTGACAGCTATATAGAGACCACCAATAACCGAAGCCAGTATAGGCCTACAGCATACACCCCGCTTAGCAATTGTTTTATGCGTCCGTTTGTTCTATTGTTCCCAGATTATTTCTCTGAGCAGTGATCTTTTGTTCATATGACTTACCATCGTCCAGTATACATGCGTACTGGCCTGTTCATATAAGTGGTTCTAAAAAAATGTAAACAGAAAGAAAACGTCGAAATGAGAGTGTAAAAGCAACGAAAACGCAAAAGACAAAATAGCTCAATATAGCCCTGATCTTGATATCCCTCATGCTACTAGATGTAGAACATTTTCGGATTTGAATACGGGAGAAACTGTGATATCCTCAGATATGACAAATAATGTAAACCCGTACGTGAGCGGTGCGTCATCTCTGTCACAGAGTTCAACTGGAAACTCCGCCATCTTACCCAGTCGCACCGCCAACTACGGCTAACCTTCCGGTTGCTGGCTATCGGGTGTTGAAGACAGTTTGAGTGAAATTAAAAGATCGATCACCGAAATCAACGACAGGATAAGTAAGATTGAAGATCAAGTTCTTAAGGTGGAAACATCAGTACAACACATGAGTGACAAGTATGACAACATATTATCACAACAGAAGAAATTAAATGCGGAAGTGACCAGATCGATGAAAGAAGTGAACGATGGCAAAAGCGACTTTGACGAAACACTGGACAAATATCGTCCCTGAAGGAAGAAATACTTGAATTAGAGTGCCTCAGCATGGGAGACAAATCTCGTGTTCATGGGACTATCGGAAGGTCCATCCGAAAACACAGAAGAACTTATCCAACAATTCATCAAGGATAAGCTGGATATAGAGAAGGATATTTCATATTTCAACCATTTGGGTCACAGAGAAGATGTCCCCGAGTTTTGGTTGTAAAATTCACTTACAAGGACAGCAAACTGGCCAAATTCGCAGGCTCAAAACTGCGCGAAACTGACTTCAGAATCTCTGGACAGTTCCCACCAGAGATAGTTGCGTGCCGAAAACCACTATACCCGCTACTCAGACAAGCAAAAGTTGAAGGCGAGATTGCACGCCCCGTTATAGACAAACTGTATGTTGACAACCGCAGATTGTTCTCCCGATATCAGAAGCTTTTCACACGAGACGGTGCACCTGTGTTAGCTAAGATATGGTGATTTCTGGGGCTGTAGATTGCTTGACAACTCCAAAGAAATTTTCGAGGAGTGTATGTCTTATCTCGTGCAATGGAAGATCCTCGCCAATTTTCAGAATCTATCGACAGAGCTCTTGTCATGTCTGCAAACTCGTTCTGTGCTTGACGGCGGAGTCGGCTAAACTGTAATGGCAACGTCATAGAGCTCATACAGGTCAACGCTCTACTCGGTGTGAGATATTTCCATGAATCTGGTATAACTGATTCTTTATCACATAAGATAGCGTCGACACAAAGTCTGTAATTTTGAAAACGACAGTAAAACATTGCATGTCTATGCACCAAGTACCGGAATTCCCGTTCCTGAGCTTTATAACTTCCCTCGACTGAGAGAATTACACCGGCCTTAGTGAAAGAACAGGTCACGCGATCTGGACGGGTTGTCAGCGGTAATTCTTTAATTATATATGTTTATGTCCTGTATTCTTTGATTTAGCATTGATAACATCTGTAAATGATGTTTTAGAATATAAATGAATGTTCTTCCTCCAACTGTTAAGATAATGGGTGGTAAAACGGAATTGCGTTTATGTCAGATGGTGTAGCTATTATTAATTCCATAAGAAGTACAAGACGACAGTAAATTGGAAGAATATGCAAGGGGTTGGGGGAAAAAGGACGACTAAAAAGCAACCATATGACTTTGCAGGAAAGATTCCATCGGCACCTCACATTCAGACACGAGAATACGATGGATTCCCGAACGTAGCGTTAGTATCTCAGCCGCGCTAATATTGCAACTGTTCATGTGGAAAATATGAAGTATCGCCACGGCCCCTAGCATCGGCTAGCTCGAGAGCTGTGATGACAAATCAGCTTAAAATGTAACTCATCTGATGTTGATCGATGCGCATCGAGGAAGT
>JAVTVY010043715.1:0-21641 GCA_036873755.1 Hanleya hanleyi
AATTAGGTCAAAAATAGATTACGGGTCCATCGCCTACCAATCAGCATGTAAGACACAACTAAAAAGAATAGACAGCATTCAATATTCTGCTCTAAAAATAGCTACTGGAGCTTTCAAGGGAACTGCCCTATGTAGTCTTCAAATAGAAACCAATGAGAAACCTCTTCATCTGAGACGAGAGGAACTGTCCCTGAAATATGCAGGAAAAACTAGAGCTAAGGGCGATAATCACCCATGCCACAACATTTTTGAAGATAAAAGTGAATATGAATATTTAAAGAAAAACTGGGAAAAAGACTCCGCCCCCCTCGGCTACACCGTAAATAACCTATTCCAAGAACACGAAATACCCATCGCACACATCTGCGACACAGACAAATTCACTAGACCACCCTGGGAATTAGAGTCGCCCCACATGGACACAAGTATTCACGACTACCTCACAAAGAAGGACAACCCAGACTTTATAAGAGCCACCACCCTTGAATATATCAACCAAAACTGGAAAAATTACTTAAAAATCTATACAGATGGATCGAAAAACACAAGCAATAACACAGGATCAGCTTTTGTTATACCTGAGTTCAACATACAAAATGGTTTCAAACTTCCAGACAATATGTCTGTATACACTAGTGAACTGATTGCTATAATTAAGGCTCTCGAATGGATCATCGAGCACAAACCAATCCGTGCGGTGATACTCAGTGACTCCCTTAGTGGACTCGCATCCATCAAAAATTCTATATCTGACAGTAGACCTGATCTCATACACAAAATAGAATGTATATGTACACAAATACACAACGAGGGTATAGACGCCATTTTAGCATGGGTCCCCGCGCATGTCAACATCAGAGGTAACGAAGCAGCGGACAAAACTGCCAAAGACAGTCTTGCTAAAACAACACACGATGTGCCAATAGGATTAGGATATAAAGAACTCAACACTATCATTAGACGCAAAATAGATAGCAAGTGGCAAAAGGAATGGAACGAAGAAGAACGTGGACGGTGGTTACATAAGATCCTTGACGGAGAGAAAAGACAAGCCCAGGGATTCCAGTTAGACAATAAACGTGATGACCGCATAATCACCAGATTAAGACTAGGCAAAACCGGACTTAAATGACATCTGTCCATGCCTCTGAAAAACACCTCACCACTCTGTACCGCATGCAACAATGTAGAAGAAACAATAGAACACGTGCTACTTGAATGCCCAATCCACAACCAACAACGTGTGGCACGTGTGAGACGAATTAAAAAAATTCAACACTCCCTTAACATTACCAGCGTTATTAAACCCTAAGCCCCCCATTAGAAATCAGGTATTCAAGTCCTTGATAAATTTTATCAAAACTGCTGGTTATTACTCCAGTATATAATACTACCGCCGTACATGCGCAGTCAGCAATTTTATTTTTTTATTTTTTTTTTTTTTTCTTCACATAATCAACTACTAGTACACCAAGTACTATGACACCATTTGATAGAGGCCAAATCATTCTTCTGACTTCAACAAATGGTATGGTTGCAGCGGAGTTACCTTGATACTGAGGGCCGTGTGCACCATAGCCATACAAAACATTATGGCCATAATAAACTATCCATAGATAACATCCGGCCAAAATGTCACAGACACATTTAGAAATAAAATAGGCATGGCAACAACGGAGTTACCTTGATACTGAGGGCCGTCTGTTCCACTGTCCTACAAAACAAACGATGGCCAAATCTAATTGAATTCATGACATTAGCACGGCCAAATCGCATATAGCGAGCAGTATTCGGCATAAAATATAGGAAATGGTGATGGCGGAGTTACCTTGATATTGAGGGCCGTCTATCTCATTGTCCTACAAATTCTTTATGGCCATCAAACGATAATGCATACAGAAATAATACAGAGCCATTTATTTGTGTATTCACCTAGTACTGAATCTATCGAAATGTTTAGTTATTTATTCATTTGTTTATCTATTTACTCACTTAATTATATATTGCTATTCATATTATGTGACTGACGGTCGGGGCGTGCCTGTTGTTGGGAGGAAGATATATCAAATTATTGCATCGAAAAACAATAGAAAGCAAGAATGACTACAAGCCTTCTATTTCATATGATACAGGCACACCGAAGACCACAGACGAGTTGGACAAGACCTGAAACAGAAGACGGATGACGATTACAGGAATACCAACAGCGCCTTGAGTGACAACGCCGCATAGCAAGAACACCCAGAATCAGAATACTCGACCCTAGACCACACCGGACACGCTACCCCTTAGATGTTACCGAACTGACGCCTCGACACAGAATATGATCCTTTGACTTTCACGCAATATAGGACGTAGACCTGCCGTTCTGTACCTCACTACACACTCCAAGCAATTGTTACAGGCACAGATTTCTGGAAGGACCCACCCTGTTCCCAAGGGCGTCGTTAGGGAAGTCGTCTCGAAGAATCCTGATGACGCCCTGGTTCTCCCAGTTTTTTCTTGACGGCTTTGTGCGTACTATGGGGTACCGAGACAAAGGAATCATCCACGCGATTATAACAAATATTTTCCAGTATAAAAACCAATAACAGACTTAACGACTTGTACATAGCGACTATTCTCTACTAGTATTTATATTTCCTCATTGTTATTGTTATTCATTATTTTATTATTTATTTTAATATCTAGCGCTGCAAAAGATCTTAAATTAACTAAGAAATGTACCGTGAAATTTAAATAAAACATTGAGTTGATGGGCCGCGAAATCCGTATGGGAAGCGGCCCTTAAACTACAATTTCAATCAAAAAGCAGTTTATGTTTGACAATAACTTGGATATATTGTTTTTGCAAGAGACTCATTTCGAGAATTATAATGACACTAAAAAACTGAATATACCGGGTGATTGTAGGTGGGCATATGGCACTACTAGAAGTCCTGGTGTTGGTATCATAATACGTTATACGGTTGATTGCACAATTAAACATGTACATAGATGTCCGCAAGGTGGATATTTGGTATTAACGGTCGAAATGAATAATGTTGCTTTGAAACTAGTTTGTGTGTATGCACCGAATGCCCCAGGGGATAGGAAAATGTTTATTAAAGATATTGATAAATTAATATCTGGAAGTGAATTGGTTGTACTAGGGGGAGACTTTAATTTTGTTGAGAATAACAGTTTGGATAAATGTGGTGGTAATATTGATTCACGAAACGATGGGAAAGAGCAAATTGATGTTCTAAAAAATGATTTTAATATTTCTGATATTTTTAGGAAAATGCACCCCGATAAGAAAGTCTACACCTGGTCCAGGGGCCAAATTGCTAGTAGACTAGACCGATTTTATTTGTCTAATGCTATGAGACACTCAGTATGTTTGTCCGATGTGGTGCATGTCTCATTTTCGGATCATTCGTGTGCATTTTATGATGTGTGTTTTGACAATGTGATTTCGTGGGGCCCAAGTTATTGGAAATGCAACGTTTCGCTATTGAGAGAAGAGGAACTTACTGCCAAAATCCGGGATGCGCATAACGTTTCGTTTGCAAAAGATAATGGAGTGAGCATAGTTTCTCAGTGGGATAATTTTAAGGATAAATGCAAAGAAGAGATCCGTAAGCATTCCATACTGAAATCTTCAAAAAAAAAGAAGGAAATTGGCTGACTTGAACGTGGAACTGAACAGACTGAAATCCGACCCTGTGGCTAATAAGAGTGATATTGAAAGTGTGAAAGCAGCATTAAACGCTCTGCATAAAGAATCTAGAAACGGGGCAGTAATTCGTGCTAAAGCTGTTCACTTTGAACTGGGTGAAAAGCCAACAAGCTATTTTATTAGGAGAGAATCGAGCAGGGGTAAAAGAAAATTAATCAAAAAAATTACATGTCATGAGAACTGTTCAGTTTCACATGAGAGTCAAGGCCCCATAGCTGACTGTATACGTTCGTATTATAGAGAATTGTATACAAGGCAGGATACTGACAGTGAGTGTCAAACTGAGTTTTTGTCTAACTTGCCCGAACTTAGTGAAGATTGTAAAAATTTATGTGAAGGGACTTTAACTGAGAAAGAGTTGTTTTTTGCTTTAGACAATATGTGTAAACATAAATCGCCGGGCTGTGATGGGTTGCCCGCCGAGTTTTATTTGCAGTATTGGTCTATAATTGGTACGACATTCACTGAAGTTGTTCATCATTGTTTTGTCAACGGTTGTCTGAGTCCAAGTCAGAGAACAGGCCTAGTTACGTTATTGTGTAAAGATCCGAGTAACTCAGAGTGTATTAAGAATTGGAGGCCAATTAGTCTATTGAATGCTGATTACAAAATAGTGTCAAAGGCCTTATGTAATCGTCTCAAGTCAGTAATCGACACAATTGTTCTCCAAAACCAAACTTGTGGTATACCGGGTAGAAGTATATTTGACAATCTACATTTTTTACGTAACACATTTGACTATGTTGAACAGAAGGACCTGGGGGCCTGTTTCATTAATTTGGACCAGGAAAAAGCATTCGATCGTGTAGACTGGTCATTTCTGTTTAAATGTTTGGAGAAGTATAACTTTGGGTCTGATTTTTGTCGATGGGTGAAACTGTTATATACTGGTATTTCTAGTAGCGTAATAGTGAATGGTCATATTACAGAAACGTTCGATTTAACAAGGGGAGTCAGGCAGGGGTGCTCTATATCGCCATTGTTGTATGTTCTGTCCCTAGAACCATTCATTGCCGCTGTTAGGAACAGCGATTTGATTAAGGGTGTCAAAATGCCAGGCACAGACAAACAAGCCAAAGTAACGGCGTTTGCAGATGATACCACCGTTATAGTGTCTGATGAGAGTTCAGTTCCCCAGGTCGTTGGCCTTTCTTCAAGGTATGGGAAAGCGTCCGGAGCGAACCTGAATCTGTCAAAGAGCACTGCTCTGCCTATAGGTAAATGGGGTATAGAATCGGTTCCGGACGTAGGGTTCAGGGTGGTTAAAAATGCCAAAATTTGTGGTATTTTCTTTGGCGATGACCAGGATGAGCTGAACTCTTCTCATGTGTTTAACAAAGTAAAAAAGAATGTTTCCTCTTGGACGGGGCGATATTTAACCCTGAGGGGGAGAGCTGTTTTGGTGAACACTGTCGCTCTTGCAGTGTTGTGGTTCACGGCCCAGTGTATTGTTTTGCCTAAAAAAATGCGTGAATCAATGTTGTTCGAATGTTTTTAAATTCTTGTGGGATGGCAAACCGGAAGGGATCAAAAGATCCGTATTGTATAATAAATGTGATAATGGTGGTCTGAATGTCCAGAATATTGAGTGCAAGGTTAAAACCTTTGCAGTTCGGCATGTATTGAAACTACTATATGGATCCGTAGCGGACTGGAGGTATTATGCAATTTATTGGATAGGATTGTCATTAAGAAATATATGTCCGGATTTTGCAAAGAATAATATTCCACATGCTGAGACAGCTCCGCCGTTTTACAGATTTGCTTCAGATGCCAGTAGTATATAAAACCCCCGAGCCCGTAACTTTCACCCGGATGTAGCGGTCATTTGGGGAGGATTTGAGGAGGTGAGGTCAAGTGCACTATAATTCCGGCAGAATGACCAAAAAGCTACCTCCAACACAGGAGAGTTCCAATTGTTGCAGGCAATGTATTCCTCCGCGGTGATGCGGTCCTGGCGGTGATGCGGTCGCGGGAAAAAGCTTTCGCGGAGAAAAAGTAGTCCCCAGACTGGAAATACGCTGCATGGTCCGATGGGGTCGTATGAGGTATCAAAGTGAAGCATTCGCGAAGGGGCATCTCATGGGCTGGGTGTGGGGTTGAAATATCGGCATTCTGCGCATGCGCGGTGGCCAAAGGGTATGAAAATAAACGTTTTGGAGCTAGGGGAGCCCCTAATGGTCCAATGGGGTCGAGTGAGGTATCAAAGTGAAGCATTCGTGAAGGGGCATTTGATGGGCTGGGTGTGGGGTTGAAATATCGGCATTCTGCGCATGCGCGTTGGCCAAAGGGTATGGAAATAGACGTTTTGGAGCTAGGGGAGCCCCTAATGGGCCGATGGAGTTGTATGAGGTATCCATGTGAAGCCTATGTGAAGGGGCATCCAGTCATGGGTGGGTGCATGTAAAATTTTTCCTGAAAAAAAAAAACGGAACACGGACTTTATCGAAAAATCCTGGAAAATGCCTATATGGGGTATGGGGGTATATAGGTCGCCGGGCTTAACGGGGCTTGCCTATCAATAGAGTTATCTCCCCCTAGTTCCAGGGTGGGTGTATGTAAAAATTTTCCTGAAAAAATACGGAACACGGACTTTATTCTAAATTACGTGAAAATGCCTATATGGGGTATGGGGGTATAGGACCATCCTGGGAAACCTACTTCTCGACATTTGCGGTATAGGTTGTGGGTCTCGTTTTCTTAGTCTCGTCAAGACAAACATGATAGGAAGTGTCCCGGAGCGAATCGGTGAAATTTTTGAAAAAGTACGATATAGACCCATATAGTCCCATACTGGGGGTATAGGATCAATGTTTGTCCCCCTGGGAAACGTACTTCTATACATTTGCGGTAGGGTTGTTTGGATTTGTTTTTCACGTCTCGTCATTTAGAACACGATAGGAAGTGTCCCGGAGCAAAACGGTGAAATTTTTGAAAAAAGTCACCGAGGCCTGGGTAGGCCCATAGGCCTATACTGCATGGCTATGGGTGTATAGGGCCATACGGGGTGGACATGTTGGAGTCTAGGTGAGTCCCTGGTGGTCCAATGGGGTCGAGTGAGGTCTTATTTTGAAGCTCTCATGCAGGAGCACTTGACTACACTAATGGTTCGTGCGTTGCCAATAGTCTGCGCATGCGCAGACTGGCCGTAGTATAGAAAGCAGGCATTTTTGGTGGGTCTGCGCAAGTGTGTGTGTGACGTCACTTCCGGTTTGGGTGAATGCTCAAACACGACCGCCAACTTTCCCGGCCCGCCCCGGCCCCGCCCCGGCCGCAGCGCGCCCCGGCTGCAGCGCGCGCGCGCGCGGGTTCTCCGGACGCGCGCGTCATCACCAGGGCGTGACCTTTGGACATGTCCAGACTTGTCTTCTAGACAAAATGGCGGACTAGACCCGGAGAATACCGAAGAGGTCCCCCCGCAGTGAGTGAGTGAGTGAGTGAGTGAGTGAGTGAGTAAGTGAGTGAGTGAGTGAGTGAGTGAGGCGTGCAAAACGTCTGTGAGGCGTTCCCAACGCCCGTCTTAACGCATGGACGCACTAACGACGTTGAGTGAGTGAGTGAGTGAGTGAGTGAGTGGTCATATAAGGTCGTTTGTACACCATTAGCCTCAGTCTGTATCCATCCTTTGACCGGGTACCATGTCGAGTACATGTCGGTTCTGTCAAAAGACACTCTTTCGTCGCGACAATATGCTCAGACATATGCGTCTAACGCATAGACAAGAGACACCACCAAGTCCCGCTATAGGTCCACCAAGTGGCGTAGGACATCCCTATACGATGATGGTGAGCGGCCCTACGGGGTGTGGAAAGACGTCCTGGGTGATGAAGTTTCTAGAGGAAGGTGTGGCAACCCCAGCTCCGACACGTGTTGTTTGGTGTTATAGCCAGTGGCAGCCCGCCTACGAAACTACGCGATTACAGAATGTGAGCTTTGTCCCAGGAATTCCTCACGACATAGACGAACCCTATTACTTCGATTCCGAGCAGACCAACGTGGTAGTGCTCGATGATCTGATGAGTGCGGCCAAGGACAATTCGAAAATCGCCGACCTATTCACCAAAGGGTCCCATCATCGCAATCTGTCCGTCATCTATTTGACTCAGAATCTCTTTCCTCAAGGGAAGGCGTCCAGAGATATTGCCTTGAACTGCCAATACTTTGTGTTGTTCTCCAATCCCATTGACAGAGCACAAATCCGTGTGTTTGGTAGTCGAATTTATCCTCAGAACATCGACCATTTCATGCAGGCGTTTCAAGGAGCGACAAGTCGTCCGTACGGCTACCTGTTCGTAGATTTAAAAGCCCATACCCCGGAAGATCGTCGGCTGACGACCCACCTGTTACCCGGCGAGGCATCACCACAGCCCCTACACTATCCACCGAGTCCACATCTGGTAGGGCAGCAGCAGCAACCCACCCCCATACAGCGTGTCCCCTTCATACCATCAGTCCCGGAATATCACCCAACCGTGAAGGACCAACCCGAGGTTGAAGAACATAATGTGAACTCGAGGCTATGGAAGGATTTGTTCAAAGAAAATATGGACGCCGAGCTGGGCGAGATGTTGGAGGCCACAGGAAACAAGTTTCAACGCAAAGGGTATTCGAAAGAGGAAGCCGCAATTTTAGCCCATAACAGATTGGCACCCAGACTACGACGGGCTTTACGTCAGCGGTATGTCGACTTCGTGACCCATATGAAATTGTTGGATAAGGACCCAGTCCATATGGAAATTGAAAGAACAGCGTCGATGTTGAAAACCTCGGGCATGAACTGGAAAGCGGCGTATGTCAGAGCAATAGCACTAAAGAAACATTTGTTCGAACGCATCATTAAGACCAAAAGCGTCTCACTATAAATAGACCATACGGCACCAGTCCCCTCATTTCACCATGAGCACTGCAGAGTCCAACTTGTTTGAACTCGACAACGAGGATATTCTAGCCGAAGCCTTACGTCAAGCCAATGTCGATGCTATTATTGATACAGCGCAAGGTGGAGTCACCGTTCAGCACCAACGTATGCCTTCACATCTTACCACGCTCATAGATGACATCCAATGGGTGACACGCGTATGTCTTCTGCTGCATAAGAGACAGATAATATCCAACGAGGATACCAACACAACTACCCGTTGCTGACTGCTGACCCTGCATGAGGCATTTCAAACCTTTATGGAGACCAGGCTGGAGACGGGAAATTATCTTCTTCAACCTCCAACATCAACGTCCAGTGATGATGGACATTGCATAACGCGTTGAGACATGTATGGAGACGGGCGTTGAGACGGATGTTATGGCGTTGAGATGGGCGTTAAAGCGTAACAACGGGCGTTGATGGGCGTTACTGTCTATAAAAGCAAGCGTATTTCCAAAAACACGCACAGTCGACGTTCAACCGTGAACATGGCATATACTTGCTCTGAGTGCGAACGCACGTTCACCAGGCATTACGATATGATGCGACACCAGAAAAATATACATGGGATTGAAGAATCCGAGGAGTCCGTTGAGGCGGATGCTGATACAGAGACTGCTGAGAGTGTATCGACTGATACCGAAACAGAGATTGCTGAGAGTCCATCTAGTGATACAGAGAGCTTGACCTCAGATAGTCAGCCTACATCCGTGGAAAGTGAGGCAGAACCTACCTTCTGGGATCGTATTGTGACAGCAGCTATCAATACTTACGCTGCAGCGATCGAGGACGCCGGAGAGGATAATTTACAACAGGCATACACCCAAATGCGCCCTCGCATCAGGAAAACAGCCATGGCGATCTATGAACAGTATACCTTACTACCGCTTGAAATGAAAGACCAAGCGTCACTTGGAAGAGGCTATGGGGCTACCACCCACCGAGGCTCTGGAAAATGCGATCAGAATGCGCAAACAACTGTTTCAGGACATGCTGCCAGAAGAATATCCAGGCCTGCCCGACGACGCTTAGGTCACACCGAGCAAAGATGGAACATTTTGAAATGGCGACTTCTGATTGGACAGGAATACATCTAACGGACAGGAACGAATATGACAGATGCAAATGGTGGCCTCTGATTGGGCAAGAGTGTTTTTGAGTTGTAAACATACCCAACGCGGCTCCCCCAGCGTTGGTATGATGTAACATTGGGGAAAATAAACTATATGAAAATAACTTCTTGTTGTTGTTCTCTCAAGTGTCATCCTTGTTGTTGTTTGTACAAGCCCCCTGTTCTGGGCTTCAGTTTTCACGTGGTTGTTCTCACGTTGTTGTTGTTACTGAATAAAAAACAAAATGAGATCGCACCAAAAAACCCTGTCTTATTCATAATGCATAAATGCCCAATGTGGAGATTCAGTCAAACTGAAATCAGTGGTGTAGGATGGGGCCAAAATGTAACCCATCAATGTTAGAATGCAAGAGCACTATAGTAAAATAGAGAGCCAATGAAATCAGCCCACAGACCAAGTACGTGTTTTGGTCTAGGTTTGGAGCGGGCATTTCATTGAGGTGCGTGTAAAGGAAGACGGTGAGTGAAGACTCGTCCAACACGTATAGATTAAGTTTATTACTATAAGTTATATGAACATAATGCATGAAACTGGTTTTGAACACCGTATTAGCCAATCAGTGGCCTAGAATGGAGCCAAAGGTAACCCATCCATGTCCAGAAAACATTACCCGGGTGTACGAGAAACCGGATGTAGGCGCGGACGTAGGCGAAAGCACACCGTGAGTACCCCAATTCGATTGGCTGATTGTTCGACCGCTGATTGGTTCTTTTTCACGACCGCTGATTGGTTCTTTTTCCCGACCGCTGATTGGTCCAAATGGAACTGCCCATCCTTCTCAGGTTAATTTACAATCCCCTTTTGGGGTTCAAGCTCTGACTATCGATGCCGCAACATTGTCTCCTCCGAACCTTGCCGAAAGGGAGACCTTGGACCGTTTGACCTGGATGTGACCTTTGACCTTTTGACCCGACATGCATCCACCCACTGCCGGTGATGCCGCGCACTTCCAGATAACCCGCGCGCGCGCTGCGGCCGGGGCGGCCCGGGCCGGGCCGGAGAACACCCCGGATGCCAACATGGCGGATTAGCCGCCATTAGCCGCCATGTTCCAACATGGCGGTTTAGCCACCATTAGCCGCCATGTTCCAACATGGCGGATTAGCCGCCATTGTGGGGAAAAACCCCAGTACATGACAAACACAGACAAGTCTAGACATGTCCAAAGGTCACGCCTCATTCGCCCCAACCGGAAGTGACGTCATATGCAAATTTCTGAGGTCAAAGGTCAAGTCCATTTCAGTAGAACCTACATTGGGTAGTGCACCGGTTGACCTTTGACCAACCTTGCACCCCTTCCGATTAAAAGTGGTTTGGCCGAGGTCAAAGGTCAATGAGGCTCGACAAAACGTCTATTTCCATACCCTTTGCCCACCGCGCATGCGCAGAATGCCGATATTTCAACCCACACCCAGCCCATCAGATGCCCCTTCACGAATGCTTCACTTTGATACCTCACACGACCCATTCGAACCGTGAATAGCCCATCTCTAACCCAAACACACCCAAAAATGTCTGCTTTCTATACTACGGCCAGGCTGCGCATGCGCAGAATATTGACAACGTCCGAACCATTAGTGTAGTCAAGTGCTCCTGCATGAAAGCTTCAAAATAAGACCTCACTCGACCCCATCGGACCATTAGTGGCCCACCTAGACTCCAAAACGTCCACCCCGTATGGACCTATACACCCATAGCCATGCAGTATAGCCCTATGGGCCTACCCAGGCCTCGGTGACTTTTTTCAAAAATTTCACCGTTTCGCTCCGGGACACTTCCTATCATGTTCTAAATGACGAGACTAAGAAAACAAATCCAAACAACCCTACCGCAAATGTATAGAAGTACGTTTCCCAGGGGGACAAACATTGATCCTATACCCCCAGTATGGGACTATATGGGTCTATATGGGTCTCGGTGACTTTTTTCAAAAATTTCACCGATTCGCTCCGGGACACTTCCTATCATGTTTGTCTTGACGAGACTAAGAAAACGAGACCCCACAACCTATACCGCAAATGTCGAGAAGTAGGTTTCCCAGGATGGTCCTATACCCCCATACCCCATATAGGCATTTTCCCGTAATTTAGGATAAAGTCCGTGTTCCGTATTTTTTCAGGAAAATTTTTACATACACCCACCCTGGAACTAGGGGGAGATAACTCTATTGATAGGCGAGCCCCGTTAAGCCCGGCGACCTATATACCCCCCATACCCCATATAGGCATTTTCCAGGATTTTTCGATAAAGTCCGTGTCCCGTTTTTGTTTTTTTCAGGAAAAATTTTACATGCACCCACCCATGACTGGATGCCCCTTCACCTAGGCTTCACATGGATACCTCATACGACTCCATCGGCCCATTAGAGGCTCTCCTAGATCCCAAAACGTCTATTTCCATACCCTTTGGCCACCGCGCATGCGCAGAATGACCCTATTTCAACCCCACACCCAGCCCATCAGATGCCCCTTCACGAATGCTTCACTTTGATACCTCATACAACTCCATCGGACCATTTGTGGCTCCCCTAGCTCCAAAACGGCTATTTTCATACCCTTTGGCCACCGCGCATGCGCAGAATGCCGATATTTCAACCCCACACCCAGCCCATTAGATGCCCCTTCACGAATGCTTCACATGGATACCTCACTCGACCCAATCGGACCATTTTATCTAGGGACTACTTTTTCTCCGCGGAAGCTTTTCCCCGCGACCGCATCACCGCCAGGACCGCATCACCGCGGAGGAATACATTCCCTGTAACAATTGGAACTCTCCTATGTTGGAGGTAGCTTTTTGGTCATTCTGCCGGAACTATAGTGCACTTGACCTCTCCGCCTCGTTTCCGCCCCCAATATGCAAATTTTTGGGGTCAAGTTGACTCGAAAAGGGTACACTATACTACTATCGGTGCCGGATGTAGGGTTCAGGGTGGTTAAAAATGCCAAAATTTGTGATATTTTCTTTGGCGATGACCAGGATGAGCTGAACTCTTCTCATGTGTTTAACAAAGTAAAAAAGAATGTTTCCTCTTGGACGGGGCGATATTTAACCCTGAGGGGGAGAGCTGTTTTGGTGAACACTGTCGCTCTTGCGGTGTTGTGGTTCACGGCCCAGTGTATTGTTTTGCCTAAAAAATGCGTGAATCAATGTTGTTCGAATGTTTTTAAATTCTTGTGGGATGGCAAACCGGAAGGGATCAAAAGATCCGTATTGTATAATAAAATGTGATAATGGTGGTCTGAATGTCCAGAATATTGAGTGCAAGGTTAAAACCTTTGCAGTTCGGCATGTATTGAAACTACTATATGGATCCGTCGCGGACTGGAGGTATTATGCAATTTATTGGATAGGATTATCATTAAGAAATATATGTCCGGATTTTCCAAAGAATAATATTCCACATGCTGAGACAGCTCCGCCGTTTTACAGATTTGCTTTAGATGCCTGGAGAGAATTCTATACTACTCAACCGCTACCTCCAAATATGTATTCCAGTAAATTTATCTATAATGTTTTTGTGAATAGAATTGTTGACCTGCCAAGGGTTATGAAGGCGGCCCCTCAGCTGTTATGGAGGGACATTTGGAACAGAGTGTTTCACTGTTTTGTTGATCACAATTTGATTAATTTCTCCTTTAAATTAACTCATGACATTCTGCCGGTAAAGGAGCGACTTTTGAGAAGGGGCATAGCTATAGATGCTAAGTGTGTTTTTTGTCCTGCCTCAGAAACGCAAAAGCATCCTTTTGTGGAGTGCGATATTGTGAGGCAGGTTTTTCTAGAACTCAGACAAGTATTCCATTTGTATGGGGGCTTCATTCCGAATCTTGATGAGAGACATTTATCGCATAAACTCTTTGGCGCTCCATTGACAAGAGAGGAGGAAGCGATTTATACTTATCTGATTAATGTTTTGTTATTTGCTATTTGGTGTGGCAGGAACGGGATGGTGTTCCAGGGACAAGCTTGTTCTGCCAGAAGTATAGTTATGGCAGCTAAGGCCGTGATAAAAACCAGGGTACATGTAGATTTTGTACGGCTGGACAATTCTACGTTCCGAAAGACATGGTGCAACAATAATATCTTTTGTAAAGTGCAGCATTCCAAGCTTAGTTACTTACTATCATAGACCTTATTTGTATTATTGTATGCTAGAAAAATAGTCCATCATTGTCTGTGATATTTACTGCTTTTAACGATGAACAGTATGGGAAATATTGATATGTAATATGTGGCTATATTGTGAATAAATTATTTACTTTTCAAAAGAAAAGAAAAAGAAATCAGAAGGTTGCGTGTTCGAATCACGCCGGGGTCACATAATTTTTGGGGGGAGTTTTCCTTATAAAATATCCTTTCAAAATTGAGGAATTGAAATTTTAACTGTCTATTATCTACAAATCCATATCCGTGATACTTCTTTTAACCCGGATTGTGACTGATTGTATTGTATATATCTATTTGTGAATAAATTATTTTCAATTCAAGAGAAAGTTAAATACTGAGCATTCACCTGTAAACACAGGTCATGGAAATACATTATTTATGCGATCCACGTTAGCTCAATCCGCCTAAAATTCAAGATAGAACGTAATCTTTGACATTTCTCTAATTGCTAGATAAAGAAATCTGCATGACACAAAGGTAGCAAATCTGACTGCAACTAGAAAAACTGAGGCATGTGCTTTAAAGTAGAAACTTGTAAATTAACCTGGCATGGAAATAGACTGAATACAGCTATTTGTTTTGAACTTTGCAAGACGTTCGTTCTCCACAAGAACTCCTGTGTCCATACTCAAAGCGCCAGGAGGATAAATACAGTCCTCTACTCGAGGTACTGAACTCCTTTTTACAAAAGTTTTATCCTGTAAAGACGCCTGATCCACAAAAGTATTGGCACATTTTGATTGTTTGGAATCGCTATTTTCCTTTCATATGGCATCAGATCTCTGATAATTTTGTTACTTGTTATGTATTAGCATAAAAATACAAAAAATTCAGAAAACTACCGATGCATAAATCCACTTGGCATGACAATATTCACCTTGTGGGACACTAACTGTGAAAGTCTTGATAGGAGTTGATCATGGAAATTTCAAATTCCCTCCATTGACAGCTGATTGGTGCTACCGAATGTCATTCAATTTGTAAACAGGGAGCCTTCTCACCCCTCATTGATCATGTCTCCATCCAGCATGCTTTTCCCAAAGTGACCCAAATCAACATCAGGAAGTACAGTTTGAAGCCTCATCTACAAGTTGAAATATCAGATGTATCAGAAATGCTGAAAAATCACAGCTCATAAATCCATAAGATCTGCTCTCAAATTTCTAAATAGTGTAGGTCGAGGGCTCCGACCCGGAAGTGATTAACTCCGGTCTGATGGCATATGCTAAATTTCTGAGCAGGCGTCGCCATTGACAGTTTTCCAAATCCAAAGTCTGTCATAAACGCCTATAAGCAAGACGGAGAACAATGGAATCAAGATGCTACAACTTTGTGTCGGCTGCTGACTCCGTGGCGCAACGGTAGCGCGTCTGACTCCAGATCAGAAGGTTGATACTACCGTTATAGTGTCTGATGAGAGTTCAGTTCCCCAGGTCGCTGGCCTTTCTTCAAGGTATGGAAAAACGTCCGGAGCGAACCTGAATCTGTCAAGGAGCACTGCTCTACCTATAGGTAAATGGGGTATAGAATCGGTGCCGGATGTAGGGTTCAGGGTGGTTAAAAATGCCAAAATTTGTGATATTTTCTTTGGCGATGACCAGGATGAGCTGAACTCTTCTCATGTGTTTAACAAAGTAAAAAAGAATGTTTCCTCTTGGACGGGGCGATATTTAACCCTGAGGGGGAGAGCTGTTTTGGTGAACACTGTCGCTCTTGCGGTGTTGTGGTTCACGGCCCAGTGTATTGTTTTGCCTAAAAAATGCGTGAATCAATGTTGTTCGAATGTTTTTAAATTCTTGTGGGATGGCAAACCGGAAGGGATCAAAAGATCCGTATTGTATAATAAATGTGATAATGGTGGTCTGAATGTCCAGAATATTGAGTGCAAGGTTAAAACCTTTGCAGTTCGGCATGTATTGAAACTACTATATGGATCCGTCGCGGACTGGAGGTATTATGCAATTTATTGGATAGGATTATCATTAAGAAATATATGTCCGGATTTTCCAAAGAATAATATTCCACATGCTGAGACAGCTCCGCCGTTTTACAGATTTGCTTTAGATGCCTGGAGAGAATTCTATACTACTCAACCGCTACCTCCAAAAATGTATTCCAGTAAATTTATCTATAATGTTTTTGTGAATAGAATTGTTGACCTGCCACGGGTTATGAAGGCCGCCCCTCAGCTGTTATGGAGGGACATTTGGAACAGAGTGTTTCACTGTTTTGTTGTTCACAATTTGATTAATTTCTCCTTTAAATTAGTTCATGACATTCTGCCGGTAAAGGAGCGACTTTTGAGAAGGGGCATCGCTACATATGATAAGTGTGTTTTTTGTCCTGCCTCAGAAACGCAAAAGCATCTTTTTGTGGAGTGTGATATTGTGAGGCAGGTTTTTCTAGAACTCAGACAAGTATTCCATTTGTATGGGGGCTTCATTCCGAATCTTGATGAGAGACATTTATGGCATAAACTCTTTGGCGCTCCATTGACAAGAGAGGAGGAAGCGATTTATACTTATCTGATTAATGTTTTGTTATTTGCTATTTGGTGTGGCAGGAACGGGATGGTGTTCCAGGGACAAGCTTGTTCTGCCAGAAGTATAGTTATGGCAGCTAAGGCCGTGATAAAAACCAGGGTACATGTAGATTTTGTACGGCTGGACAATTCTACGTTCCGAAAGACATGGTGCAACAATAATATCTTTTGTAAAGTGCAGCATTCCAAGCTTAGTTACTTACTATCATAGACCTTACTTGTATTATTGTATGCTAGAAAAATAGTCCATCATTTTCTGTGATATTTACTGCTTTTAACGATGAACAGTATGGGAAATATTGATATGTAATATGTGGCTATATTGTGAATAAATTATTTACTTTTAAAAAGAAAAGAAAAAGAAATCAGAAGGTTGCGTGTTCGAATCACGTCGGGGTCACATAATTTTTGGGGGGAGTTTTCCTTATAAAATATCCTTTCAAAATTGAGGAATTGAAATTTTAACTGTCTATTATCTACAAATCCATATCCGTGATACTTCTTTTAACCCGGATTGTGACTGATTGTATTGTATATATCTATTTGTGAATAAATTATTTTCAATTCAAGAGAAAGTTAAATACTGAGCATTCACCTATAAACACAGGTCATGGAAATACATTATTTATGCGATCAACGTTAGCTCAATCCGCCTAAAATTCAAGATAGAACGTAATCTTTGACATTTCTCTAATTGCTAGATAAAGAAATCTGCATGACACAAAGGTAGCAAATCTGACTGCAACTAGAAAAACTGAGGCATGTGCTTTAAAGTAGAAACTTGTAAATTAACCTGGCATGGAAATAGACTGAATACAGCTATTTGTTTTGAACTTTGCAAGACGTCCGTTCTCCACAAGAACTCCTGTGTCCATACTCAAAGCGCCAGGAGGATAAATACAGTCCTCTACTCGTGGTACTGAACTCCTTTTTACAAAACCTTTATCCTGTAAAGACGCCAGATCCACAAAAGTATTGGCACATTTTGATTGTTTGGAATCGGTATTTTCCTTTCATATGGCATCAGATCTCTGATAATTTTGTTACTTGTTATGTATTAGCATAAAAATACAAAAAATTCAGAAAACTACCGATGCATAAATCCACTTGGCATGACAATATTCACCTTGTGGGACACTAACTGTGAAAGTCTTGATAGGAGTTGATCATGGAAATTTCAAATTCCCTCCATTGACAGCTGATTGGTGCTACCGAATGTCATTCAATTTGTAAATAGGGAGCCTTCTCACCCCTCATTGATCATGTCTCCATCCAGCATGCTTTTCCCAAAGTGACCCAAATCAACATCAGGAAGTACAGTTTGAAGCCTCATCTACAAGTTGAAATATCAGATGTATCAGAAATGCTGAAAAATCACAGCTCATAAATCCATAAAGATCTGCTCTCAAATTTCTAAATAGTGTAGGTCGAGGGCTCCGACCCGGAAGTGATTAACTCCGGTCTGATGCCATATGCTAAATTTTCTGAGCAGCCGTCGCCATTGACAGTTTTCCAAATCCAAAGTCTATCATAAACGCCTATAAGCAAGACGGAGAACAATGAAATCAAGATGCTACAACTTTGTGTCGGCTGCTGACTCCGTGGCGCAACGGTAGCGCGTCTGACTCCAGATCAGAAGGTTGCGTGTTCGAATCACGCCGGGGTCACATAATTTTTTTGCGGAGTTTTCCTTATAAACTATCCTTTCAAAATTGAGGAATTGAAATTTCAACTGTCTATTATCTACAAATCCATATCCGTGATACTTCTTTTAACCCGGATTGTGACTGATTGTATTGTATATATCTATTTGTGAATAAATTATTTTCAATTCAAGAGAATTTTTTTTGAAATTTTAAATAACTGCACGCTATGTTTTTGTCAATCAGTCGGCTACAAGCATTCTGTGTTTCATTCATTTACACGTTCTGTGCAATGTTTAAGTAAAACTGGACTTCTAAGTTAAATACTGAGCATTCGCCTGTAAACACAGGTCATGGAAATACATTATTTATGCGATCCACGTCAGCTCAATCCGCCTAAAATTCAAGATAGAACGTAATCTTTGACATTTCTCTAATTGCTAGATAAAGAAAACTGCATGACACAAAGGTAGCAAATCTGGCTGCAGCTAGAAAAACTGAGGCATGTGCTTTAAAGCAGAAACTTGTAAATTAACCTGGCATGGAAATAGACTGAACTCGCTGCCACATTCCTTTCTCAAATACAGCTATTTGTTTTGAACTTTGCAAGACGTCCGTTCTCCACAAGAACTCCTGTGTCCATACTCAAAGCGCCAGGAGGATAAATACAGTCCTCTACTCGTGGTACTGAACTCCTTTTCACAAAACCTTTATCCTGTAAAGACGCCAGATCGACAAAAGTATTGGCACATTTTGATTGTTTGGAATCGGTATTTTCCTTTCATATGGCATCAGATCTCTGATAATTTTGTTACTTGTTATGTATTAGCATAAAAATACAAAAAATTCAGAAAACTACCGATGCATAAATCCACTTGGCATGACAATATTCATCTTGTGGGACACTAACTGTGAAAGTCTTGATAGGAGTTGATCATGGAAATTCAAATTCCCTCCATTGACAGCTGATTGGTGCTACCGAATGTCATTCAATTTGTAAACAGGGAGCCTTCTCACCCCTCATTGATCATGTCTCCATCCAGCATGCTTTTCCCAAAGTGACCCAAATCAACATCAGGAAGTACAGTTTGAAGCCTCATCTACAAGTTGAAATATCAGATGTATCAGAAATGCTGAAAAATCACAGCTCATAAATCCATAAGATCTGCTCTCAAATTTCTAAATAATGTAGGTCGAGGGCTCCGACCCGGAAGTGATTAACTCCGGTCTGATGCCATATGCTAAATTTTCTGAGCAGCCGTCGCCATTGACAGTTTTCCAAATCCAAAGTCTGTCATAAACGCCTAAGCAAGACGGAGAACAATGGAATCAAGATGCTACACCTTTGTGTCGGCTGCTGACTCCGTGGCGCAACGGTAGCGCGTCTGACTCCAGATCAGAAGGTTGCGTGTTCGAATCACGTCGGGGTCACATAATTTTTTTGGGGAGTTTTCCTTATAAAATATCCTTTCAAAATTGAGGAATTGAAATTTTAGCTGTCTATTATCTTTAAATCCATATCCGTGATACTTCTTTTAACCCGGATTGTGACTGATTGTATTGTATATATCTATTTGTGAATAAATTATTTTCAATTCAAGAGAAAAAAAAATTCAAATTTTAAATAACTGCATGCACGCTATGTTTTTGTCAATCAATCGGCTACAAGCATTCTGTGTTTCATTCATTTACACGTTCTGTGCAATGTTTAAGTAAAACTGGACTTCTAAGTTAAATACTGAGCATTCGCCTGTAAACACAGGTCATGGAAATACATTATTTATGCGATCCACGTCAGCTCAATCCGCCTAAAATTCAAGATTGAACGTGATCTTTGACATTTCTCTAATTGCTAGATAAAGAAAACTGCATGACACAAAGGTAGCAAATCTGGCTGCAGCTAGAAAAACTGAGGCATGTGCTTTAAAGCAGAAACTTGTAAATTAACCTGGCATGGAAATAGACTGAACTCGCTGCCACATTCCTTTCTCAAATACAGCTATTTGTTTTGAACTTTGCAAGACGTCCGTTCTCCACAAGAACTCCTGTGTCCATACTCAAAGCGCCAGGAGGATAAATACAGTCCTCTACTCGTGGTACTGAACTCCTTTTCACAAAACCTTTATCCTGTAAAGACGCCAGATCGACAAAAGTATTGGCACATTTTGGTTGTTTGGAATCGGTATTTTCCTTTCATATGGCATCAGATCTCTGATAATTTTGTTACTTGTTATGTATTAGCATAAAAATACAAAAAATTCAGAAAACTACCGATGCATAAATCCACTTGGCATGACAATATTCACCTTGTGGGACACTAACTGTGAAAGTCTTGATAGGAGTTGATCATGGAAATTTCAAATTCCCTCCATTGACAGCTGATTGGTGCTACCGAATGTCATTCAATTTGGAAACAGGGAGCCTTCTCACCCCTCATTGATCATGTCTCCATCCAGCATGCTTTTCCCAAAGTGACCCAAATCAACATCAGGAAGTACAGTTTGAAGCCTCATCTACAAGTTGAAATATCACATGTATCAGAAATGCTGAAAAATCACAGCTCATAAATCCATAAGATCTGCTCTCAAATTTCTAAATAGCGTAGGTCGAGGGCTCCGACCCGGAAGTGATTAACTCCGGTCTGATGGCATATGCTAAATTTTCTGAGCAGCCGTCGCCATTGACAGTTTTCCAAATCCAAAGTCTGTCATAAACGCCTAAGCAAGACGGAGAACAATGGAATCAAGATGCTACAACTTTGTGTCGGCTGCTGACTCCGTGGCGCAACGGTAGCGCGTCTGAGTTTTTTACAGTATTTAGGTTCATTTGTAGAGGACCTGTTCAGGTTTGCTCACGTCAGTGTCTTGAATAACGTTTCTTTTGAAATACTTGTATTATTCGGTTATTCTGTACAAAGTCGGAATGTAAACTGTTATTTCCTCAATATTGTATGTAGCCTGGCTCGTCTGGTAATTTTCAAGCGCAGAAATATGAAAATGTATCATGACAAACTAATTTCTCCAACATTTATGTTTAAAAAATTACTGGAACAACATGTAAAGTCGGCGTTCACATACTTGCAGCGTGATTTGCCTGTTTTTAACAAGAGATATCTCTTTTGTAATCCGTTTGTTAAGCACGACAACTGCTTAAAAGTTAATTTTCCATAGTAGCTAATCCCATACTTTGTGGGCAATGAATATCACATTGTTGTATCCTTGATCAGTCAGGCCTCAATGTATTTGTGTGATCAAAAAGTGTGTATTAAGATAACTTGCGCAGGTCTTGAGTTTCTGTGATCGTCCTGTTTTTATCCTTCTTGACTCTGCTAAAGACTTTGTATATATGATATATTTGTTGAATAAATATTATTCAAAAGAAAAAAAGCGCGTCTGACTCCAGATCAGAAGGTTGCGTGTTCGAATCACGTCGGGGTCACATAATTTTTTTGGGGAGTTTTGCTTATAAAATATCCTTTCAAAATTGAGGAATTGAAATTTTAACTGTCTAT
>JAVTVY010043716.1:0-21259 GCA_036873755.1 Hanleya hanleyi
TTTTGGGACCTGTCCAGGCCTGGGGGAGGGGGGGCCGAAATGGCCCCCCCCTCCCCCTAATTATTTTTCTTATCCCTTGCGCTAGGGGGCTGAAACTTACCACACTATACCCTTGGGTCAAGCTCTATCAGAAAATGTTTAAAAAAATCCAAGATGGCCGCCTTGATGACGTCACAGTGACGTCATTTTCAAAAACGGCATTTATTGGTCGATTTTTCGGTTGGATTTTCCGAATTTTTTATTTATGCAATTTCTTCGCAAAAACTGCATGATAAATTAGTAAATATTAAAGTAATGTGTAATAAAATAGTTTTTGCCCACTTTTCATCGGGGAAAAGCAGACATTTTGAAGAAATATGACAAAAAAAACATCACTTTTCTGGTACCCCACGTGGCCGCCATCTTGAATTTACTCATGATCCTCTCTTTAGCGGGTCATGCAAATGGGCCCAAAATGATACCAATATGACAAACTGTAAAGTCCCGGAGTTTCAGCACTCCATTTTTCGTCGTTTCGGAGATAGCGCAGAAAGTTTGGTAGGGGGGCCATAGTGCCCCCCCCCCTCCCCCAGGCCAGGTAGGGTTAAGAAATATCAGAATGTACATAGGCCAGGTAGGGTTAAGAAATATCAGAATGTACAAAATATATGAGATTGACAAGAATATCTCTCTCAACTGAGAACAAACACGATCTTCTCACTTAAATAAAAATTAGATTTTGGATTTTCCCACCTTTTCCGTTAGAGCTTGATCCCAAGATATATTGTGGAGAGTTTCAGATCCCCATGCAGCCACAGAAATATGGAAAATCTTAAAAGTCGTCGAGAGGAGGGTAGGGGTGGGTTGATCCCTCACCAGGATTTAGCAGGTCTCAAATTGCCCAGGGCAGGAATAATTATTTAGCTGTAGCTCTCGGACGTCATCCTTTATATCTTAAAATTTCACTGTAGTCATTGCTTGTCCCCTTCGTTTGACTGTTTTTGTCGTGCGCTTGCCCCTTTGTAGCTAGTCAACGTCACGCCCGGTCACTATAGTTTATTTCAGCATGAATCACGATACTTGATTTCAAGTTTTTGTACGCATATCGAAAGTTATCACTGATGTGCATCCATTAATATAAAAGTTTGAAAATCAGTGGCATAAATCAGTAACTGGCATAATTCATCGGATCGAAGATAAATCACGTCGCATTGGAAGTCATTTTGATGCAGGTCGTATACGTATTGGTCTAATTTGCAGTATAGGATCGCTTTTCCATATTGGCCCGGTTGACTCATGTTGGCTTAGTTTGGGGCCATATGAAGCAGGCCGAGTTCCTTTATTAGGTTCATATCACAGACAGCAACATGGAGGTGTAAAGCTAGAAATAGAGCGGTTTGATGGAATCTGAAATGTGGTGTGATGATATACTTTGTAGGGTTGTCTCGGTGTATAGTTTCATATTGAAAACTGATTGAATCGCCAAAAGAACAAATTTTAACGGACGGACGGTCGAACAGAAGTCACTGTCAAATCGAACGGCCTCTCCAGCGACGGGCTGATAAAAAAATACACTAGGAGGAAGAAAACAGTTTGAAGACACTCTCGATGTTTTAATCATATGAACATTATAATACTGGAAGGGAAGAAAACTTACCTCATACATTGTTTGATGCACAAAATCAGCAGATAGGCTAGAATTTATCCAAGCAGTTTTCCCTGTGCGGCGAGTCAAACACGATCTTCTGACTAAAATAAGAAAAACATGATTTCTCATTTGGGAAACTAAATCTTGCGATATTTCTTGGTTCATACTTTATGTAAGAATCACCAGACAATGCAAACAATAAGATTTGTTCTCAACGGATAACAAATAGAACACTAAATCATACAATATGGAACTGGGTCTCCAAAAAACTTATTTTACTAGGAGGCATCAAGCACCCCAACACTATCAAAACGACACAAAAATGAAAGCCTATCTTATTGGAGTCATTTTGGGACCATTTGTTTAGTCCTTCGAGTAAAGAATCATGGATAAATTGAGACTCAAAGGTCAGCCAAAACTAAAGCATTTTAGAATATGAGGTGACTGTGACATTTTCAAAGCGGCCGTGTGGGATTTTTCCACCTTTTGTGTTAGAGTTGGATCCCAAGATATATTGTGTAGAGTTTCAGAACCTCAGCCACAGAAGTATGGAAAAGCTTGAAAGTCGCGGTGGGGCGGGTTGATACCTCACTAGGCTTTAGCAGGTCTCGTGTTGCCCAGGGCAGGAATGGTCCTTCTAGTTGTAGCTCTGGCATCATCCTCTATATCGTAAAATATCGCTGTAGTCATAGCTTGTCCTCTTCGTTCATCATTTGATTGTTTTTGTCGTGCGCTTGCGGCTTTGTAGCTAGCCAATGTCACGCTCGATCACTATAGTATAATTCAGCATGGATCACCATGCTTGATTTCAAGTTTTTTGTACGCATATCGAAAATTATCACTGAAGCGCATCCATTAGAAGTTTGAAAATCAGTTGCATAATTCATCGGATCGAACATAAATCACGTCGAGTTGGAAGTCATATTGGTCCAGGTCGTATACGTGTTGGCCCAATTTGCCGTATAGGATAAATTTTCCGTATTGGCCTGGTTGATTCATATAGGCTTGGTTTGGGGCCATATGAAGCAACCCGATTTCCTTTATTAGGTTTATATCATCGATAGTTAGTGCTTCGAGCAAGGCTGGTGAAAGCGAAATAAAGTTCACTGAGAGGATGTTATACGGCTATCCTCTTCCCCAGAATCTGACTGTGTTACTTGTAAAACCCGTACCATTCACTGAGAGGAGGCTATATACGGCTATCCTCTTCACTAGAATCTGACTGTGTTAGCTGTAAAACCCGTACCATTCACTGAGAGGAGGCTATATACGGCTATCCTCTTCACTAGAATCTGACTGTGTTAGCTGTAAAACCCGTACCATTCACTGAGATGAGGCTATATACGGCTATCCGCTTCACTAGAATCTGACTGTGTTAGCTGTAAAACCCGTACCATTCACTGAGAGTAGGCTATACGGCTATACTCTTCCCTAGAATCTCACTGTGTTAGCCGTAAAACCCGTACCATTCATTGAGAGGAGGCTATACGGCTATCCTCTTCCCTAGAATCTCACTGTGTTAGCCGTAAAATCCGTACTATTCACTGAGAGGAGGCTATATACGGCTATCCTCTTCGCTAGAATCTGACAGTGTTAGCTGTAAAACCCGTACCACTCACTGAGAGGAGACTATACGGCTATCCTCTTCCCCAGAATCTCACTGTGTTAGCTGTAAAACCCGTACTATTCACTGAGAGGAGGCTATATACGGCTATCCTCTTCGCTAGAATCTGACAGTGTTAGCTGTAAAACCCGTACCATTCACTGAGAGGAGACTATACGGCTATCCTCTTCCCCAGAATCTGACTGTGTTAGCTGTAAAACCCGTACCATTCACTGAGAGGAGGCTATATACGACTATCCTCTTCTTCAGAATCTGACTGTGTTAGCTGTAAATCCGGTACCATTCACTCGGAGGAGGCTGTATTCGGCTATCCGCTTCCCCAGATCTGACTGTGTTAGCTGTAAATCCCGTAATATTCACCGAGAGGAAGCTATATACGGCTATCCTCTTCCCTAGAATCCCGCTGTGTTAGCTGTAAAACCCGTACCATTCACTGAGAGGAGGCTATATACGGCTATCCTCTTCCCTAGAATCTGACTGTGTTAGCTGTAAAACCCGTACCATTCACTGAGAGGAGGCTATATACGGCTATCCTCTTCCCTAGAATCTGACTGTGTTAGCTGTAAAACCCGTACCATTCACTGAGAGGAGGCTATATACGGCTATCCTCTTCCCTAGAATCTGACTGTGTTAGCTGTAAAACCCGTACCATTCACTGAGAGGAGGCTATATACGGCTATCCTCTTCCCTAGAATCTGACTGTGTTAGCTGTAAAACCCGTACCATTCACTGAGAGGAGGCTATATACGGCTATCCTCTTCCCTAGAATCTGACTGTGTTAGCTGTACAACCCGTACCATTCACTGAGAGGAGGCTATACGGCTATCCTCTTCCCTAGAATCTGACTGTGTTGGCTGTAAAAATACCGAGAGGAGGCTATATACGGCTATCCTCTTGACTAGAATCTGACTGTTAGCTGTAAAACCCGTACTATTCACTGAGAGGAGGCTATATACGACTATCCTCTTCCCTAGAATCTGACTGTGTTAGCTGTAAAACCCGTACCATTCACTGAGAGGAGGCTATATACAGCTGTCGTCTCCACTAGAATCTCACTGTGTTAGCTGTAAAACCCGTACCATTCACTGAGATGAGGCTATATACGGCTATCCTCTTCCCTAGAATCTCGCTGTGTTAGCTGTAAAACCCGTACCATTCACTGAGAGGAGGCTATATACGGCTATCCTCTTCCCTAGAATCTCGCTGTGTTAGCTGTGAAACCCGTACCATTCACTGAGAGGAGGCTATATACGGCTATCCTCTTCCCTAGAATCTGACTGTGTTAGCTGTAAAACCCGTACCATTATCATATATCTACAATTACAGATGCCAGATATGGGAAGATACCACTGAACAATGTTCCATAATGTAAATCGTCGTGTACTGAGCGAAACTTAGTCCAGGTGGACAAATGACGATGATGAAGCAATATCTCGAGTTATTTTGAAAGGTGTTAAATTGATATTCGCCTCATATCTAGAAAATACTTGTCCGGTGATAGACGAAATTACGAGATAGCAAATATTGTTTGAATATGTCTTTCTATTCATAGATGTATGCAAGTTTGAACGCATTTATTGGGAAGGCCTCATATCCACATTTTTAGATACCCGACTTCTCTTCATATTACCGTTCGACAACAGATTTTTTGCAACCGACCTGCGATTTGAAAATTTATTTTGACACTCGTCGGCGTAATTGTAACCCTTGACTATGAATGAAGGCACGGACTCCTACCGTGATATTATTGTAACCGCTGACTATGAATGAAGGCACGGACTCCTACCGTGACATTATTGTAACCCCTGACTATGAATGAAGCACAGACTCCTACCGTGATATTATTATAACCCCTGACTATGAATGAAGGCACGGACTCCTACCGTGATATTATTGTAACCCCTGACTATGAATGAAGGCACGGACTCCTACCGTGATATTATTGTAACCCCTGACTATGAATGAAGGCACGGACTCCTACCGAGTTATTATTGTAACCCCTAACTATGAATGAAGGCACGGACTCTTACCGTGATATTATTGTAACCCCTGACTATGAATGAAGGCACAGACTCCTACCGTGATATTATTGTAACCCCTGACTGTGAATGAAGGCGCGGACTCCTACCGTGATATTATTGTAACCCCGGACTATGAATGAAGGCACGGACTCCTACCGTGATATTATTTTCTCGATACACGCGATGATCTTTTGTGTTTGGTATGACAGTCTTGTCATGATGGTTCACCTGGACAATCGTTTTTGACGGGCTTTCTTCTAGTTTGACGTTGTCAGAGTAACCAGTCATAATACTCCATAAATTTCCATTGAATTTGACCCACTCAACTGTCTCACCCCCAAGATGACACAATATTCAGGCTGTTTTCCATGCACAGATTAAGCTTCTGACTCACACGGGATTGATTCAAATTAGACAGTCACGAGATATATGAGCAAGATTAGATCTGGGTCTCTTTAGTGTCATTCAAATAATTTCAGGAGACGCCATTTATTATATTTTTGTAAGAATGTGACAGTTAAATATGTGTGGAATATTGACTTCTTCTCGATCTACCAGTGACAGATCTACTTGTGACAGTCTGATCTGTTACGAGTCACAGCGAGAGAAACTTTCGAGAAATTCAAATATTCAGTTTTTTACTTGTAACTGAATCTTTTGCAATGTCAAGTGAAGATCAGGCAAATGTTCCTTGGAAAATATGTCAACTGTATTTCTATGATGGGTACATCAGTATGCAAACCTCAATATTTATTGATTCATCTTGTTCACGGTCGTGTAGGCCGGTTAGCTGTGGTGTTCACCAATAAACTAAATCATCATTGTATAAATCTTGTATATACGTCCTGATAAGAGTAAAGTTGAAGTCATTTAACCCACACAAGAACTTGTTTTCAACCAACGATCGACGACATTCTTAAAATATTGTCTTGTGAATTCAGCTAGTTTTTTTATCATGGACATGGATTGTCTTAATGGTGGACGGCTGGCTATTGGGTGTCTGATCTGGCCCTTGTGTATTTGTCTAGACCATAATGAAGGGATCTTGTAATACACCATATTAAGAATGACTCTGAAAGGGTGTATTTTTAGATTCCATGAGTTGTTTGTGACCGCGATTTTAAACCAGGAAGGAAAATACAAAATAAACTACGTCGCCCAGTGACGGACAAACTTTATAGTATCAGGTTAGACATTTGTCAGCGATCTAAACAGTAGGATCGTATCACCGAACTGTAATACTATTCGATTATCAGTAAGTGCAGGGGTTTGACTATGTGGAAATGTCATGTCTTCACTGTCACCGAACTGTAATACAGTAACGTATCACCGAACTGTAATACAGTAACGTATCACCGAACTGTAATACTATACGATTATCAGTAAGTGCGAGGGTTTGACTATGTGGATGTGTCATGTCTTCACTGTTACCGAACAGTAATACAGTAACGTATCACTGAACTGTAATAATGTAACGTGTCACCGAACTGTAATACTGTAAGGTATCACCGAACAATAATACTGTAACGTATCACCGAGCTGTAATATTGTAACGTATCACCGAACTGTAATACTGTAACGTATCACCGAACTGTAATACTGTAACGTACCACTGAACTGTAATACTGTAACGTATCACTGAACTGTAATACAGTAACGTATCACCGAACTGTAATACAGTAACGTATCACCGAACTGTAATACTATACGATTATCAGTAAGTGCGAGGGTTTGACTATGTGGATGTGTCATGTCTTCACTGTTACCGAACAGTAATACAGTAACGTATCACTGAACTGTAATAATGTAACGTGTCACCGAACTGTAATACTGTAAGGTATCACCGAACAATAATACTGTAACGTATCACCGAGCTGTAATATTGTAACGTATCACCGAACTGTAATACTGTAACGTATCACCGAACTGTAATACTGTAACGTACCACTGAACTGTAATACTGTAACGTATCACCGAACTGTAATACTGTAACGTATCACCGAACTGTAATACTATTCGATTATCAGTAAGTGCAGGGGTTTGACTATGTGGATATGTCATGTCTTCACTGTCACCGAACTGTAATACAGTAACGTATCACTGAACTGTAATACAGTAACGTATCACCGAACTGTAATACTATTCGATTATCAGTAAGTTCAGGGGTTTGGCTATGTGGATGTGTCATGTCTTCACTGCCACCGAACTGTAATACAGTAACGTATCACCGAACTGTAATACAGTAACGTATCACCGAACTGTAATACTATTCGATTATCAGTAAGTGCAAGGGTTTGACTATGTGGATGTGTCATGTCTTCACTGTCACCGAACTGTAATACAGTAACGTATCACCGAACTGTAATACCGTAAAGTATCACCGAACTGTAATACTGTAACGTATCATCGAACTGTAATACTGTAACGTATCACCGAACTATCATACTGTAACGTATCACCGAATTGTAATACAATTCGATTACCAGTAAGTGCAGGGGTTTGACTACGTGGATATGTCATGTGTTCACTGTCACCGAACTGTAATACTGTAAAGTATCATCGAACTGTAATACAGAAACGTATGACAGAACTGTGATACTATTCCATTATCAGTAATTGCAGGGGTTTGCCCATCCGGATATGCCATGTCGTCACTGTCACCGAACTGTAATACAGTAACGTATCACCGAACTGTAATACTGTAACGTATCACCGAACTGTAATACTGTAACGTATCACCGAACTATAATACTGTAACGTATCACCCAACTGTAATACTGTAACGTATCACCGAACTGTAATACTGTAACGTATCACCCAACTGTAATACTGTAACGTATCACCCAACTGTAATACTGTAACGTACCACCGAACTGTAATACTATTCGATTAATTAGTAAGTGCAGGGGTTTGGCTAGGTGGATATGTCATGTCTTCACTGTCACCGAACTATAATACTGTAACGTATCACCGAACTGTAATACTATTCGATTACCAGCAAGTGCAGGGGTTTGACTATGTGGATGTGTCATGACTTCAATGTCACCGAACTGTAATACTGTAACGTATCACCGAACTGTTGTACTGTTCGATTATCAGTAAGTGCAGGGATTGACTATGCGGATATGTCATGACTGTAGTGCCAGCGAACTGTAATACTGTAACGTATCACCGAACTGTAATACTGTAACGTATCACCAAACTGTAATACTGTAACGTATCACCGAACTGTAATACTGTAACGTATCACCAAACTGTAATACTGTAACGTATCATCGAACTGTAATACAGTAACGTATCACCGAACTGTAATACTGTAACGTATCACCGAACTGTAATACTATTCGATTATCAGTAAGGGCAGGGGTTTGACTATGTGGATATGTCATGTCTTCACTGTCACCGAACTGTAATAGTGTAACGTATCACCGAACTGTAATACAGTAACGTATCACCGAACTGTAATACTATTCGATTATCAGTAAGTGCGAAGGTTTGACTATGTGGATGTGCCATGTCTTCGCTGTCATCGAACTGTAATACAGTAACGTATCACTGAACTGTAATACAGTAACGTATCATCGAAATGTAATACTATTCGATTATCAGTAAGTTCAGGTGTTTGACTATGTGGATGTGTCGTGTCTTCACTGTCACCGAACTGTAATACAGTAGCGAATCACCGAACTGTAATACAGCAACGTATCACCGAACTGTAATACTATTCGATTATCAGTAAGTGCAAGGGTTTGACTATGTGGATGTGTCATGTCTTCACTGTTCCCGAACTGTAATACAGTAACGTATCACCGATCTATAATACTGTAGCGTATCACCGAACTGTAATACTGTAACGTATCATCGAACTGTAATACTGTAACGTATCACCGAACTGTAATACTGTAACGTATCACCGAATTGTAATAACATTCGATTACCAGTAAGTGCAGTGGTTTGACTACGTGGATATGTCATGTGTTCACTGTCACCGAACTGTAATACTCTAAAGTATCATCGAACTGTAATACGGAAACGTATCACCGAACTGTGATACTAGTCCGTTATCAGTGAGTGCAGGGGTTTGACCATGCGGATATGCCATGTCTTCACTGTCACCGAACTGTAATACTGTAACGTATCACCGAACTGTAATACTGTAACGTATCACCGAACTGTAATACTGTAACGTATCACCGAACTATAATACTGTAACGTATCACCCAACTGTAATACTGTAACGTATCACCGAACTGTAATACTGTAACGTATCACCGAACTGTAATACTATTCGATTAATTAGTAAGTGCAGAGGTTTGGCTAGGTGGATATGTCATGATTTCACTGTCACCGAACTATAATACTGTAAAGTATCGTCGAACTGTAATACTATATCACCGAACTCTAATACTGTAACGTATCACCGAACTGTAATACTGTAACGTATCAACGAACTGTAATACTATTCGATTATCAGTAAGTGCTGGGGTTTGACTATGTGGATGTGTCATGACTTCACTGTCACCGAACTGTAATACTGTAACGTATCATCGAACTGCGATACAGTAACGTATCACCGAACTGTAATACTATTCGAGTATCAGTAATTGCAGGGGTTTGACTAGGTGGATATGTTATGCCTTCACTGTCACCGAACTATGATACTGTAACGTATCACCGAACAGTAATACTGTAATCTATCACCGAACTGTAATACCGTAGCGTATCACAAAATTGTAATACTGTAACGTATCACCGAGCTGTAATACTGTAACGTATCACAGAACTGTAATACTGTAACGTATCACGGAACTGTAGTACTATTCAATTATTAGTAAGTTCAGGGATTTGACTATGCGGATGTTATGTCTTCACTGTCACCGAACTGTAATACTGTAACGTATCACCGAACTGTAATACGGTAACGTATCACCAAACTGTAATACTGTAACGTATCACCAAACTGTAATAATGTAACTGTAGGTTCAATAACGAAGGAAACACGTCAATACTGATTCAAGTCTTTTACTGCAGATCATAAGTGTTCCGTTCAGTATACATCAATCAGCAATCTTGACTCTCCACTAGTTGGATCACAACCAGAGTCCGACTGTTTTCATATACAGATCACTTATTCAGCTGTCAGTGTCAGATTGATCAGAATCCGATAAGTTCGCGTTGTCAGCTTATCAAACTAATCAGAATCATCAGATCATCAGAATCGAATCATCAGATTGACTGCAAATAGAATAAAACCTTATTCAGAACAAACCAAATTAATGTGAACAGCGCAGTATGAATTCTAATGACTTCAATAACAGCTAATGACAATTTTACTTCAGTGTTGTTACAAACTTACACATGTTCAGTTCCAAGACAAACAGACGAATCAGTGTTGTGAACTATTTCGCAACTCAAGTACACGTTTTGCGGCTTTGTCGTTTTCAACACACATATAGCATGCAATAACGATTCACTTAGTACAAAAAAAGATAGTTACCGTTTATGGTAGACCTCGGTAATAAACAAACTTTAAGGAAATTCACTCCACACGTCTAATCGACACAAAAATTGTAAAAAAAATTGTAATCGACACTGTAACGTATCACCCAACTGTAATACTATTCGATTAATTAGTAAGTGCAGAGGTTTGGCTAGGTGGATATGTCATGTCTTCACTGTCACCGAACTATAATACTGTAACGTATCACCGAACTGTAATACTATTCGATTACCAGTAAGCGCAGGGGTTTGACTATGTGGATGTGTCGTAACTTCAATGTGGCCGAACTGTAATACTGTGACGTATCATCGACACGTAATACAGTAAGGTATCACCGAACTGTAATACGGTAACGTATCACCGAACAGTAGTACTATTCGATTATCAGTAAGTGCAGGGATTGATTATGCGGATATGTCATGTCTGCAGTGCCACCGAACTGTAATACTGTAACGTATTACCGAACTGTAATACTGTAACGTATCACCAAACTGTAATACTGTAACGTATCACCGAACTGTAATACTGTAACGTATCACCAAACTGTAATATTGTAACGTATCATCGAAATGTAATACATTAAAGTATCACCGAACTGTAATACTGTAACGTATCACCAAACTGTAATATTGTAACGTATCATCGAAATGTAATACATTAAAGTATCACCGAACTGTAATACTGTAACGTATCACCGAACTGTAATACTATTCGATTATCAGTAAGTGCAGGGGTTTGACTATGTGGATATGGCATGTCTTCACTGTCACCGAACTGTAATACAGTAACGTATCACCGCACTGTAATACAGTAACGTATCACCGAACTGTAATACTATTCGATTATCAGTAAGTGCGAAGGTTTGACTATGTGGATGTGTCATGTCTTCACTGTCACCGAACTGTAATACAGTAACGTATCACTGAACTGTAATAAAGTAACGTATCACGGAACTGTAATACTATTCGATTATCAGTAAGTTCAGGGGTTTGACTATGTGGATATGTCATGTCTTCACTGTCACCGAACTGTAATACAGTAGCGAATCACCGAACTGTAATACAGTAACGTATCACCGAACTGTAATACTATTCGATTATCAGTAAGTGCAAGGGTTTGACTATGTGGATGTGTCATGTCTTCACTGTTCCCGAACTGTAATACAGTAACGTATCACCGATCTATAATACTGTAGCGTATCACCGAACTGTAATACTGTAACGTATCATCGAACTGTAATACTGTAACGTATCACCGAACTGTAATACTGTAACGTATCACCGAATTGTAATAAAATTCGATTACCAGTAAGTGCAGTGGTTTGACTACGTGGATATGTCATGTGTTCACTGTCACCGAACTGTAATACTCTAAAGTATCATTGAACTGTAATACGGAAACGTATCACCGAACTGTGATACTAGTCCGTTATCAGTGAGTGCAGGGGTTTGACCATGCGGATATGCCATGTCTTCACTGTCACCGAACTGTAATACTGTAACGTATCACCGAACTGTAATACTGTAACGTATCACCGAACTGTAATACTGTAACGTATCACCGAACTATAATACTGTAACGTATCACCCAACTGTAATACTGTAACGTATCACCGAACTGTAATACTGTAACTTATCACCGAACTGTAATACTATTCGATTAATTAGTAAGTGCAGAGGTTTGGCTAGGTGGATATGTCATGATTTCACTGTCAACGAACTATAATACTGTAAAGTATCGTCGAACTGTAATACTATATCACCGAACTCTAATACTGTAACGTATCACCGAACTGTAATACTGTAACGTATCAACGAACTGTAATACTATTCGATTATCAGTAAGTGCTGGGGTTTGACTATGTGGATGTGTCATGACTTCACTGTCACCGAACTGTAATACTGTAACGTATCATCGAACTGCGATACAGTAACGTATCACCGAACTGTAATACTATTCGAGTATCAGTAATTGCAGGGGTTTGACTAGGTGGATATGTTAT
Source organism: Hanleya hanleyi (assembly GCA_036873755.1). Lineage (NCBI taxonomy): Eukaryota > Metazoa > Mollusca > Polyplacophora > Lepidopleurida > Hanleyidae > Hanleya > Hanleya hanleyi. Next base: position 12,775 of record JAVTVY010043716.1, read on the forward strand.
GCCTTCACTGTCACCGAACTGTGATACTGAAACGTATCACCGAACAGTAATACTGTAATCTATCACCGAACTGTAATACCGTAGCGTATCACAAAATTGTAATACTGTAACGTATCACCGAGCTGTAATACTGTAACGTATCACAGAACTGTAATACTGTAACGTATCACGGAACTGTAGTACTATTCAATTATTAGTAAGTTCAGGGGTTTGACTATGCGGATGTTATGTCTTCACTGTCACCGAACTGTAATACTGTAACGTATCACCGAACTGTAATACGGTAACGTATCAACGAACTGTAATACTGTAACGCATCACCAAACTGTAATAATGTAACTGTAGGTTCAAGAACCAAGGAAACACGCCAATACTGATTCAAGTCTTTTACTGCAGATCATAAGTGTTCCGTTCAGTATACATCAATCAGCAACCTGGACTCTCCACTAGTTGGATCACAATCAGAGTCCGACTGTTTTCATATACAGATCACTTATTCAGGTGTCAGTGCCAGATTGATAAGAATCCGATAAGTTCGCGTAGTCAGCTTATCAAACTAATCAGAATCATCAGATCATCAGAATCGAATCATCAGATTGACTGCAAATAGAATAAAACCTTATTCAGAACAAAACCAAATTAATGTGAACAGCGCAGTATGAGTTCTAATGACATCAATAACAGCTAATGACAATTTTACTTCAGTGTTGTTACAAACTTACACATGTTCAGTTCCAAGACAAACAGACGAATCAGTGTTGTGATACTGTAATCTATCACCGAACTGTAATACTGTAACGTATCACCGAACTATAATACTGTAACGTATCACCCAACTGTAATACTGTAACGTATCACCGAACTGTAATACTGTAACGTATCACCGAACTGTAATACTATTCGATTAATTAGTAAGTGCAGAGGTTTGGCTAGGTGGATATGTCATGATTTCACTGTCACCGAACTATAATACTGTAAAGTATCGTCGAACTGTAATACTATATCACCGAACTCTAATACTGTAACGTATCACCGAACTGTAATACTGTAACGTATCAACGAACTGTAATACTATTCGATTATCAGTAAGTGCTGGGGTTTGACTATGTGGATGTGTCATGACTTCACTGTCACCGAACTGTAATACTGTAACGTATCATCGAACTGCGATACAGTAACGTATCACCGAACTGTAATACTATTCGAGTATCAGTAATTGCAGGGGTTTGACTAGGTGGATATGTTATGTCTTCACTGTCACCGAACTGTGATACTGTAACGTATCACCGAACAGTAATACTGTAATCTATCACCGAACTGTAATACCGTAGCGTATCACAAAATTGTAATACTGTAACGTATCACCGAGCTGTAATACTGTAACGTATCACAGAACTGTAATACTGTAACGTATCACGGAACTGTAGTACTATTCAATTATTAGTAAGTTCAGGGGTTTGACTATGCGGATGTTATGTCTTCACTGTCACCGAACTGTAATACTGTAACGTATCACCGAACTGTAATACGGTAACGTATCACCAAACTGTAATACTGTAACGTATCACCAAACTGTAATAATGTAACTGTAGGTTCAATAACGAAGGAAACACGTCAATACTGATTCAAGTCTTTTACTGCAGATCATAAGTGTTCCGTTCAGTATACATCAATCAGCAATCTTGACTCTCCACTAGTTGGATCACAATCAGAGTCCGACTGTTTTCATATACAGATCACTTATTCAGCTGTCAGTGTCAGATTGATCAGAATCCGATAAGTTCGCGTTGTCAGCTTATCAAACTAATCAGAATCATCAGATCATCAGAATCGAATCATCAGATTGACTGCAAATAGAATAAAACCTTATTCAGAACAAAACCAAATTAATGTGAACAGCGCAGTATGAATTCTAATGACTTCAATAACAGCTAATGACAATTTTACTTCAGTGTTGTTACAAACTTACACATGTTCAGTTCCAAGACAAACAGACGAATCAGTGTTGTGAACTATTTCGCAACTCAAGTACACGTTTTGCGGCTTTGTCGTTTTCAACACACATATAGCATGCAATAACGATTCACTTAGTACAAAAAAAGATAGTTACCGTTTATGGTAGACCTCGGTAATAAACAAACTTTAAGGAAATTCACTCCACACGTCTAATCGACACAAAAATTGTAAAAAAAATTGTAATCGACACTGTAACGTATCACCCAACTGTAATACTATTCGATTAATTAGTAAGTGCAGAGGTTTGGCTAGGTGGATATGTCATGTCTTCACTGTCACCGAACTATAATACTGTAACGTATCACCGAACTGTAATACTATTCGATTACCAGTAAGCGCAGGGGTTTGACTATGTGGATGTGTCGTAACTTCAATGTGGCCGAACTGTAATACTGTAACGTATCATCGACACGTAATACAGTAAGGTATCACCGAACTGTAATACGGTAACGTATCACCGAACAGTAGTACTATTCGATTATCAGTAAGTGCAGGGATTGATTATGCGGATATGTCATGTCTGCGGTGCCACCGAACTGTAATACTGTAACGTATTACCGAACTGTAATACTGTAACGTATCACCAAACTGTAATACTGTAACGTATCACCGAACTGTAATACTGTAACGTATCACCAAACTGTAATATTGTAACGTATCATCGAAATGTAATACATTAAAGTATCACCGAACTGTAATACTGTAACGTATCACCGAACTGTAATACTATTCGATTATCAGTAAGTGCAGGGGTTTGACTATGTGGATGTGTCATGTCTTCACTGTCACCGAACTGTAATACAGTAACGTATCACTGAACTGTAATAAAGTAACGTATCACGGAACTGTAATACTATTCGATTATCAGTAAGTTCAGGGGTTTGACTATGTGGATATGTCATGTCTTCACTGTCACCAAACTGTAATACAGTAGCGAATCACCGAACTGTAATACAGCAACGTATCACCGAACTGTAATACTATTCGATTATCAGTAAGTGCAAGGGTTTGACTATGTGGATGTTTCATGTCTTCACTGTTCCCGAACTGTAATACAGTAACGTATCACCGATCTATAATACCGTAGCGTATCACCGAACTGTAATACTGTAACGTATCATCGAACTGTAATACTGTAACGTATCACCGAACTGTAATACTGTAACGTATCACCGAATTGTAATAAAATTCGATTACCAGTAAGTGCAGTGGTTTGACTACGTGGATATGTCATGTGTTCACTGTCACCGAACTGTAATACTCTAAAGTATCATCGAACTGTAATACGGAAACGTATCACCGAACTGTGATACTAGTCCGTTATCAGTGAGTGCAGGGGTTTGACCATGCGGATATGCCATGTCTTCACTGTCACCGAACTGTAATACTGTTACGTATCACCGAACTGTAATACTGTAACGTATCACCGAACTGTAATACTGTAACGTATCACCGAACTATAATACTGTAACGTATCACCCAACTGTAATACTGTAACGTATCACCGAACTGTAATACTGTAACGTATCACCGAACTGTAATACTATTCGATTAATTAGTAAGTGCAGAGGTTTGGCTAGGTGGATATGTCATGATTTCACTGTCACCGAACTATAATACTGTAAAATATCGTCGAACTGTAATACTATATCACCGAACTCTAATACTGTAACGTATCACCGAACTGTAATACTGTAACGTATCAACGAACTGTAATACTATTCGATTATCAGTAAGTGCTGGGGTTTGACTATGTGGATGTGTCATGACTTCACTGTCACCGAACTGTAATACTGTAACGTATCATCGAACTGCGATACAGTAACGTATCACCGAACTGTAATACTATTCGAGTATCAGTAATTGCAGGGGTTTGACTAGGTGGATATGTTATGCCTTCACTGTCACCGAACTGTGATACTGTAACGTATCACCGAACAGTAATACTGTAATCTATCATCGAACTGTAATACCGTAGCGTATCACAAAATTGTAATACTGTAACGTATCACCGAGCTGTAATACTGTAACGTATCACAGAACTGTAATACTGTAACGTATCACGGAACTGTAGTACTATTCAATTATTAGTAAGTTCAGGGGTTTGACTATGCGGATGTTATGTCTTCACTGTCACCGAACTGTAACGTATCACCGAACTGTAATACGGTAACGTATCAACGAACTGTAATACTGTAACGTATCACCAAACTGTAATAATGTAACTGTAGATTCAAGAACCAAGGAAACACGCCAATACTGATTCAAGTCTTTTACTGCAGATCATAAGTGTTCCGTTCAGTATACATCAACCTCACAAACAATGAAAAGTCCAACAGTCGGAAACGTACTAACATGCTCAGAGTTTGGAGTAACATAGACCGTGCTGTTTGGCCGTTACATACCGCCCCCTTAATTGTGACTAGGGAAAAGGCACAATTACAACACCACTGCAACAATGGTGCCGGTGCTAGGGGTCGTGTGGTCATATCATCCAAGTTTCCACATGAACATGTACAATAAAAGCGTACCTGAGATACAACACATATCACGAATCGTTAGATTCTTGGTATGTGCTTGAGAATAGGTTTACCAGAAGACTATTCTGTGAAGTCATGTGACGCAGTCAGTATGTCGGCACCTCTTCCCACTTCCCTTATATGTGTTGTAATTTTTTCCTGTATATGGCGAGATTCTGCTGGTGGACGTTTCGTCCCCGAGGCCCGCCCCCTGGCCCGCCCCCTGTACAGACCTTTTGATCTTTGATATATGTTGGCATTTGTGAGAAGTTGATGCTGGGTCGACATCGGGCCTTACAGACTAGTCTTTGTGTTAAATGCTGTCATTTACATCTGACGACGATACTGCTCACCAATCTCCAATGTACGAGTTGTCACAGCGAAACAGCTCACCAATTACCAGTAAACGAGTTGTCAGAGCATTTCCATCATAGCTCCCTAGATTTGTATCCAACACCGCTTATGCCGGTGCTAGGGGGCCGGTGCTAGGGGCCTGGTGGTCTTATCATCCAAATTGACACATGAACAGGTACAATAAAAGCGTACCTGAGATACAACACATATCACGAATCGTTAGATTCTTGGCATGTGCTTGAGAATAGGTTAATCAGAAGACTATTCTGTGAAGTCATGTGACGCAGTCAGTATGTCGGCACCTTTTCCCACTTCCCTTATATGTGTTGTAATTTTTTCCTGTATATGGCGAGATTCTGCTGGTGGACGTTTCGTCGCCGAGGCCCGCCCCCTGTACAGACCTTTTGGTCTTTGATATATGTTGGCATTTGTGGGAAGTTGATGCTGGATCGACATCGGGCCTTACAGACTAGTCTTTTGTGTTAAAAGCCGTCATTTACATCTGACATGTCTGGCGACGATACAGCTCACCAATCTCCAATGTACGAGTTGTCACAGCGAAACAGCTCACCAATTACCAGTATACGAGTTGTCAGAGCATTTCAATCATAGCTCTCTAGATTTGTATCCAAAACCGCTTATGCCGGTGCTAGGGGCCGTGTGGTCATATCATCCAAGTTGCCACATGAACAGGTACAATAAAAGCGTACCTGAGATACAACACATATCACGAATCGTTAGATTCTTGGTGTGTGCTTGAGAATAGGTTAACCAGAAGACTATTCTGTGAAGTCATGTGACGCAGTCAGTATGTCGGCACCGCTTCCCACTTCCCTTATATGTGTTGTATTTTTTCCTGTATATGGCGAGATTCTGCTGGTGGACGTTTCGTCCCCGAGGCCCGCCCCTGTACAGATCTATTGGTCTTTAATATATGTTGGCATTTGTGGGAAGTTGATGCTGGGTCGACATCGGGCCTTGCAGACTAGTCTTTTGTGTTAAATGCCGTCATTTACATCTGACGACGATACAGCTCACCAATCTCCAATGTACGAGTTGTCACAGCGAAACAGCTCATCAATTACCAGTATACGAGTTGTCAGAGCATTTCCATCATAGCTCCCTGTACAGACCTTTTGGTCTTTGATATATATTGGCATTTGTGGGAAGTTGATGCTGGGTCGACATCGGGCCTTGCAGACTAGTCTTTTGTGTTAAATGCCGTCATTTACATCTGACGACGATACAGCTCACCAATCTCCAATGTACGAGTTGTCACAGCGAAACAGCTCATCAATTACCAGTATACGAGTTGTCAGAGCATTTCCATCATAGCTCCCTGTACAGACCTTTTGGTCTTTGATATATATTGGCATTTGTGGGAAGTTGATGCTGGGTCGACATCGGGCCTTACAGACTAGCCTTTTGTGTTAAATGCCGTCAGTTACATCTGACGACGATACAGCTCACCAATCTCCAATGTACGAGTTGTCACAGCGAAACAGCTCACCAATTACCAGTATACGAGTTGTCAGAGCATTTCCATCATAGCTCTCTAGATTTGTATCTAATACCGCTTATGCCGGTGCTAGGGGCCGTGTGGTCATATCATCCAAGTTGCCACATGAACAGGTACAATAAAAGCGTACCTGAGATACAACACATATCACGAATCGTTAGATTCTTGGTATGTGCTTGAGAGTAGGTCAACCAGAAGACTATTCTGTGAAGTCATGTGACGCAGTCAGTATGTTGGCACCTCTTCCCACTTCCCTTTTATGTGTTGTAAACAGAGAAACACATACAGAAAAGTAGCAATAGTTCAGCATACAGACCAGAAGAAAAGATCTACGCGCTACTGTCCAAGTCACCTTCAAGTACCAAACAGATCTTAGCGATATGACGCTGAAGGATGGTTGTCTTTGTCTTCACCTTCACCATCCTCACCAAACCTTTCTTGTCACTGGTGCCTTCAATCACGCGTCCAAGGCACCATGAGTTTCTTGGTGAGCTGTCCATAATCAGAACAATATCGCCAACGCTTACGTTGCCCTGAGCAAAGATCCACTTCTGCCGCTGCTGAAGTAAAGGTAAGTACTCTCTGATCCATCTACCCCAGAATACGTCTGCAAGGTATTGTATCTGACGCCACCTTCTTCGCATGTAGTTGTCTGTCTTGTCAAAGGTTCCTGGGGGGAAGCACTCGACAGGACGCAAGAGAAGGATGTGATTAGGAGTCAGTACCTCCAGATCATTAGAGTTGCTTGGCAATTCTGTAAGCGGGTGGTTGTTTAGCACTCTCTCCACCTCGCAAACTAAGGTCTGGAGACCTTCGTCATCAAGCTTGATGACCTGTTCGTGCATTAACGAATACAGGATTATTCTCACAGAGCGAATTAGTCTCTCCCATACGCCACCGAAGTGCGATGCAGCCGGGGGATTGAAGTCCCAGGAGATTCCTTTCTGCGACAATGTTTCTCGAATCCTTGAGGCATTCCATTTTTCGATTTCCTCTCGGAGCTCACGCTCTGCACCGACTAAATTTGTCCCATTATCAGATCGCATATATCTCACTGGTCCACGTCGTGCAGTAAAACGTCGTATTGCACTAATACAAGAGTCGGTGTCATGGGAGCACGCAACTTCCAGATGTACGGCTCTGACAGTCAGGCAGGTGAAAATAACGCCATACCTCTTGACGATACTTCTGCCACGTTTTATTTCAAATGGACCAAAGTAGTCCATGCCTGTCCTAGAGTAAGGCGAGTGCTAGGAAGATCGCCATCTTTTGCTCTCCATCTCTCGCCTGATACCTCCTACATGTGACGCAACGAAAGACCATGTTTTTGATGGCTGAGATAGCACCTACAATCCAGTACTTCTGTCGTAACACCGCCAAGATGGAATTCTTTCCCAGGTGCCCAATCGTTCTATGTATATTGCCCATTATCAACTTCGAAACAGTCGATTCTCTGGGCAAGCCAATTGGGTGCTTCGCATCGTACGGGATGTCTGCACGCTCGAGGATCGTCTTCCGTCAATGTATCAATGGACACAAAAAAAATCATGTGAATTTCATTATTTTAGGGGTCACAGTGATCTTGACGTTCGACCTTGACCTACATTTTGGTACGTGATACATCATAACCCCCTGATGTATCTACTGAGACAAAAAATAATAATTTTCAAAGATTTCTTGATTCTGGAGTCACAGTGACCTTGACTATTGACCTTGACCTAAATCTTGGTACATGACAATCCATCTCGCGTAATTTCTCAATGGACACAAAAATCATGATTTTTAACAATTTCACAATTTTGGGGTCTCCGTGACCTTGACCTTTGACCTACATTTTGGTATGTGACGCATCGAGTCCCCCTAATGTATCTACTGACACAAGGAATGTTATTTTTAATAATTTCCTGATTTTGGGATCACAGTGACCTTTGACCGTGACTTAATTTTTGGTATGGAACACTTCATTTCCCATCATATTCACTCGCCCAAAATTAGTATTTTTTTATGATTTCCTGATTTTAGGTCACACTGACCTTTGACCTTGATTCTGGTGTCAGTGATCTTGACTGTTGACCGG